>JAHLSL010000008.1:22452453-22648438 GCA_025920805.1 Petroica traversi | reverse complement strand
ACCCTCCAGAGGTTTCCTCCTAAATATTTGCACTAAACCAGGACAATGATGAAGCCCCACTGGTTGGTAGCTTGTGAAGGCATCTTCTTAAGTTTGTTATCACACCCTGAGTTACTGTCACTCCTCAGTGAGACCGAGTGTTTGTGTTAGAACCCAGTAGTTTGAAAGGTCTCATCCATGAATTGTCCATCCTTGCAGAGCAACTGCACTGAGCAAAAGCAAAATGTTCTAAAACTGACCTTAAACCTAACAGGAGTAGCCTTATGTCCTGTTTACATGCTACATCAGCCCTGGAGACAATATAGAGTTCAGGGTAGAATCAACTGTTCTTCAGGGCAAACTCCCAAGCATTTTCTTTCATTGGGTGGTTTTGTTTATCTTGTTTGCTTGGCTTGGGTTGTTTGGGATTTTTTTGTTTTGTTTCGGTTGGTTGGTTGGTTGGTTGGATTTTGGGGTTTTTTTGTTGTTTTTTTTTCTTTTTTTGTGGTAGTTATTGCTAATGCTGTTGTAGTACAATACTAATCTCCTTAACACATTTCTCAGTCTCTTGTGGTAGTTTAGTTCATCTTATTGTTTTTATAACAAATTTATGTATGCCCACTGAGATGCAGTTCTCCCCAGTGAATTCTTATAAACTCTTACCCTCACAAGTAACAGTATTATTTTTGTCTTTGCTTATGTCAACAAACCTTATAATATTTTCTCAATGCAGGGAAAAATCTGTATCAATTTTTTCTATCTTTCCCTCAGAAGTTCTTTTTATGCCGATTAAGACCTTGAGATTTTAAACGGTGATGCATTTTTTTGTGATTAAGAGGTTTTTTTCTATGCTGATCACCTTCTTTCTTTGCTGGCCCTTATCAGTATCTCTGAGCTGTTCCCATGAGACAGGGAGGATTTAGGCTGATTAGAAAAGCTGATGCTGTAATGCTTGCTTAGCTCTTGAAAATAAATGACTTCTATGTTGAGGAGATTCTTTATTAATAAAATTGAAAATAAAAAAAGTTAAAGCTATAAGCTTTTATTTTCAGGGTAGAAAAAACCTACTTAAAACTGTATTAGTAACTTCGTAAATCTGAAAGTTTCTTCAGAATAGTGAACTAATATTTTTTTTTCTAGAATTTACAAGAAATTCTGTGGAGAAAAGTAACGCATGCATTTTCCTTACCACCCAAAAGATTGTTTGGTCGCCACACTTGAGAGCATAATTTCCAAGCTTATCCATTCCTTATCCTTGGCACCATTTTTCTCACTGTGGCCAGTGTCATTTTACCTCCCTCCCATTTCTCTGCTCCACAATGACCCTATAACAATGAAGTTCCATGTTGAGGATGATACTGAGAGGAATTATTAGCCAGGGTTCATTCATGTAGCCCTTTGAACATAGGGAGCTATATTCACTTTGTTATGACTCTTCAGGTTGGTCTCAGTGCAGTTCTCAGGGGAGAGGTGTCTGCAGCCTGGAAATTGCAATGATGGGGCTTAATAAGCCGAAACAATAAATGAAGTGTTCCTCTTCAGCAAAAAGACCTTATTTAAGGCAGATGATGTGTTGATCAGTTCATAGAAACTCAGATGAAATCATATGATCATGCTTGATTTGTCCTTGAACTAGATGTTTTTGTTTCCATTTGGGTTTTTCTCATACTGCTGCAATAATTTTCAGTTCAACCTTTTAATTGGCAGCTGTTTTGTATTTTTAGGATTTAAAAACTTTAAATTACGTAGTGTATGAAATGTAAAGATTCTTGTTTTCATGTCATGTGTGAAAGGTGTCTTTTAAAAGTATGTCTTTCCTTGAAATGAAATTGATTCTAGATAAACTCCTCCCACTACGTACACCAACACTAAAATGCATCATAAACCATTTATATGATTATTGTTCAATGCCTTTAACACATTGATGGAGGAAAAAAAGCACAGGCACAATAATTTTAAAGGCATCTACTTCTCCCCATTTCAGTGATGTGATTCAGTAGTCTCCACAAAGAGTTGCTGAATGTGTTCTATGCTTTGTACTGTTGGGGAAGATGAAATAGGAAAGCCTTATAGATATGATTGCCTTGCAAGGGATGCTGAAAATATGGAAAGTATAGTCGAGATTGGGATGAGGACAAAGTTTGAGTTGAAGAGTAACTAAGAAACAATGGTATAGTTGACTGAAGGTAATCCTCCTTCTTGATAGAATAATACCCTCTGCCTAGGCAGGTCCAAAAGTCAGAACAAACCATGCCTGCCTGGTAGGAGATTCCCAAAAGCAGTTTTTTAAGGTTTAAAATATAACCCTGTATGGTAATGCGATAATTCTTATAGGTTGTATGTAGATATTGTAGAGTTTGTAGTTTGTTTCAGATTGATTAAAGAGAATTAGAATATTCAACAGAGAAGAGGATTTATTGTATTGTAAACGGCAAATCACTCTTTTTTTGCTCTCTCTTTTTGCCTCTTTCTCTCTCTTTCTCTGGCCTGCTTTGAGCTGCATCTTGCAGCTCAGCAGGTCTCTCACACCCATGCTCTTTCACAATAAATTCCCATACTCTAAACCCATCTTTAAAGATATCTCACTTCTATTTTACCAAATCCCACAGAGTTGAATCCTACATTGTACATAATTTTGGGTGTGTGTTCAGAAGCACATCTCAGTATTAGCCTGTGACAGATGTCCTTTGCAAACAAAAATAGTTTTCTGATTTTAAAGAACATCTTAAATTCACCTGTGAAATATTTTCTATTATTGCTATTATTGTCTATCACTCTCAATTTAATTGTTCTGTAGTTTTCCTACTTCAGAAACTGATATTACTCATACCTTTACATAGATGTTCTTATTAAAATCAGTGAGTCTTTGAAGATCAAGCTTTTAATTTCTAATGTATAGAGTGTGTGATTAAATGTTTGGAAGATGAAATATTGCAATGTAAAAAATCTTGTCTTGAAAGGGGCTGAAAGTATGAGTTTTCCAAATAATAGGTGTAATTTTAAAATCCTTTATTTCATCCCCAAACGCAGAACTATTCCCTAAAACCATTGTCTAGAATCATGCGTAGTTTTGGTGTTTGGTATTTACTTTTAAGTAATGCTTTGAAAGTTTGACCCCTTTGAGTAAAACTGGAATAAAACCCTGACTGTGTATTGATCAGAAAACTAATAAGAAAGTGTTCACAATTTTGTACTTTCATTCTGAAATGCACTCTAAACCCAGCAGGATGACATCTTTTTCCAGCCAAATTTTCAGAGATTTACAGTGTCACCTGAAGCTGACACCTAAAAGCAAATTTGTTCTCTGAAGGGACTGTAGAAAAGTTTCTCTCTTAAGCAGTGTGTTTGGAACCTCTTTAATGAGTATGGCAGATCAATTAAATTGCAGATTTTATCTCTAATGGCTGTACACCTTTGAAAAGGGAAAAAAAGAAAACCCCTTCTTTGAGATGGAAAGGAAGGAAATGTACTGCCCAATGTTTAAATTTAGAGCCTAATGTTGAAAATGGTCCCCTGATAAGTTGCAGATCTCTGTCCCTACCCAACCTTATTGGTTGTTTTATTTGTTGATTGTCTGATGTAAAATACATTTTAAAAATTGCTACCAGAGGAACCAAACCACAATGTCCTCTTCCGAAGGTGGGAGTTCAACCTACTGATGCAAAAGAGTCATAAGTGTTCATACTCACCTACTGTTTCTCCTGCTTACAGAATGTCTTACCCTTGGAGATGTGCATTTTTCTGTGATGGGGTATATGCATGAATTAAAGGTACTCTGAGTCTTACTTATTTTATAGGACAGATGTGTGAAGCAAACAGGTTTTGCCTTGCACCCTTCCTATCCCCACACCATGCAATTCTGAGAAAGATTTGAACAATTCAAGAAAGTGTTTGAGCAATTAAGTAGTTCTAGAGCAGCTCACTGTGATAGATTTTTAAAACCTTGACTAATCTTAAGCACTGAATTATTTGCCCATGTTAACATTTAAAGGTTTGCAAAAAATACTGAGAAGAAGAATTTTAAGTGCCAGCATATATTTAAGGCACATTTCTCAACTAATTTAGGTATCTCTAAGGCTTAAGCAGGAACTTGCAATTTTGTATTTAAGAGTTCAGATTCCCTTTTTAAGTGGTAAAATCCCGTTATTGCTTTTAGCAGAGTATCTAGATTAGGGCTTCTATAATGTCTAGTTCTTACATTTATGCATTAACTGTAAAAGCAGTAAAGGAGTAATGACTGCATTCCATTAACTCAGGTGATGATTTGTCCTTGAGCTGGAAAATATTGGTTTCTTGCTCTAGTAGAATAAATAATTTTTATGGCACTTTTTTTTTTTCACTGTCTTTTTTTTCACTTTTCAAACTGTGTTCCATTTGTGGAAGCGGAATTCATGATAATACAGAAATTTATATTCAAGTATGTATGATATAAAATCCAGGGAGGGAGTTTTCATTTGACTTCTGCTGATTACTTTTGTTCTGGTGCCACTCTTAGAAAACCCTAACATTAATCAGGATTATATATTGGCAGCACTGAACTTGATAGGATTAGACTGGTAATCCTAAAACATAAACTGCCTGTTAGGACATACAGTGCAATGTACAAATCATCAGCTTAGGGTGACTATATCAGGCGAACTGCAGCAGCACAGAGCACAGCAATATAAATTAGCTCATAATGAGTTTCATGTTGTCCTTACCAGTTTATTGTCAATGCCTGAAGTAAATAATTGAAAATGTGCTTTCAGATAATGCTTCTCTGTGTTTTGCCTCAGTCCCACTGATAATACCTAGTACAGACTAACCTGAATTTCTTGAAAAATGCATTTTAAAATACTCTCCCCTAAAATGCTTTGAGTGTGCACTGTTCAATTCTGGGCTATCTCTGGGAGTCATGAGGCTCAACAGTGTAATTTTAGTAGCTGGCACATAAATGGCAATTAGTTAAAGTTAAAATATCCCGACTTCCTCTTCTGCTCTCTCCACACCCAAACCCTTTAAGTCATTATGACTATGAAACATTTCCTTTAATTGTTTTTAGTATTTGTTTCACTTGATATGTGATACTTGATATATGATATTTTTACTCCTATGATACCATTTTTGGAGGGACAAAAAAACTACAAAAAATGCATTTCTTGAACGGAATTATTTGCATTATTTGTCCTGTTTCTTACCCCGTCTTTTTTTTCTTATTTTCTTTTTTTTTTTTTTAGGCCCCTAGTGGTAACTCTCAGTCTCAGTGACAAAACAAATGCTGCCTTGATAGCAAGGAGAAAGCATGTTCTCTGTTGCCACCACTGAAAAGTAATTACATAGCTAAATCAGCAAAGATGAAAACTACAAAGCAAAGAATTCTGAAAAATAAGCAGGACATTAACTATTTGGAACATTAATTATGTGGAAATGCCAGTTTTTGGCTTGCTGAGGTACTCCCAGACTGGGATTGCAATTTGATTTATAGCAGTGTTAATCAGGAGTAATGGTGATGCTGGAGTCAGTGGCATTGCAAGAGTTTAAAACAAATGGAAATCACATATGTGCTTTGAATTATTCCCAGTTTTACCATTAGTCAAACATGACCATGAGTCACACCAATAAAACCAGAATTCTCTACAGCTGAGTCTTACAGCACTGTAGAAAGCAGCACTGGCTGCCACAGCTGCAGTTTCTATTGTGTCATGATGCTGAGGGTGAGAGTTAAAGTGCACCCAAATTTTAGCCATTACCAAGGTATGACCAAGACTAAAGGTATAAAATTGAAGATACCAGAAAAGTATAATTTTTAAAGAAAACCACATTAGATGTGGAGGAATAAATACTAAGGTGTTAAAATACCCGTTTGAAAAGGCAGCTGTTTAGAGTTTATGGGCTTTTAAACTTTAGGGCTTGCAATGAGAGTCAAGCACAGAAAATTGTGAGGGGACAATGAGTTAAATACTATTCTAATGACTGCTTGTACCAGGCTTAGTAACATCCACTACAGAAGAAGAATAAAGGATATAAGTAACAAATGCACACACATATCACTTACATAGAAAAATAGTTATCCAAACCCAGGGAACTTTCCTTTTGTTTTTCTTTATGACTGGGTTTCAGTCTGTAGCTTCTGGACCTAAATGCCCCTGAAACAGTGCTCTTTCTCACCTTTCTCACCCCACCCACTATCAGTGTTTCTCATCTTGGCATGCATTTCTGTGCTGTGCTGGTTAGTATGTGCACCATCACTCTCTGGCGGTGTACAAGAGATTCCAGGTTGAGCCATGTTAAGTGATGTGAGCTCTCACTGAATTTAGATGTCCGTACCCCCTCTCTAGCTTTGGAACTAGAAATATTTTGTTTATGGTGGTGATGTGCATTTGAAGTTTCTGTTTGGTTAAGTATTTTTACAGTTGGAGAAGCTTGGTTCATCTGTGTGGATTCACTGGGTACCTAAACTGTACATAACTGTGCATTATCACCTCCACCAAAATAAAAAAGGTATGGGCAATGAAACACTAAGAAACTGTGATATGCTTTGAAAGTACACACGACTGTATTTTTGTGCTTAAGTGCAACTTCATTCTCATTAAAATCAGTAGCGATATTGAACTAATAATTAGCTTTCTTTGCATGTGCTATGTGCACTTGCATGTTCAGTTATAAAGACCATAGGCCTCAGTAGTTGTTTTTACCATAATTTATGACCCAAAGCATTTACATCAATTGGCTTTTGATGGCTCTGTTGGATAACATTCCCTGTCCCAGTATACTTAAAACGTTTAATGCTTTACTGGATCAAATGCAGCAAGAGTTGTATAGCTGTGTAGAAGCAGATGATTCATTTCTGTTCTAGATCTCGCTGGTGGTTTTTTTCCTAAGGTTATTTTCAATATCATTTCATATAAGCAGCTTATGGCCTTGACCTTTCACACTTTCTCTTTGCATTTGTTGAAGAGGTGGAAATGTTAGTGCAAACCTCTGAACTGGAATTCAGTTTTAGAAATCATTCAAACACATTATGCTAAAACTGCAATTAAGTTATAACCTGAGATTCCACTAAATGCAACAAAAGCCATTCCTTGTCTATCCGCAAAACTTGTCTTTAGGCTGAACCAATTCCCAGCAGGGCTAATTCTGCTAATTTATGAAGAGTGACTTTTTGAAACAGAAGTAAAATTTTTGTGCCCAGTCAGTCATATTTAATTCTGTAGTAGTCAGGACTTGAAAAGCGTAACTTAATGGAATTCATGTTATCAATTTAAAAGCAGAAAAGCAGAATATAAATAGAAAAATTGAATAATCTGCAGTCATAGCTGGCTCTCCTAGTATTTTTAGCAATATGGACAGGGAAAAAGAACCTACCTGTATTAAAATATTTCCTTTAACTTTTTATCCTCCTGTATCTATCAGACTCATTTCAGGAAGAAAATTAACTAATTCATATCACAAATTGTCATAAAGGCATGAGTAGTCATAGTGCTTGACCACAGAAATCACATGCTAATTCATTGTCTTCATAAACAATATTGTATGAGATACGCAATATTCAGGATACAGTGTAAGTATATCTAAAATGCCTGTTTTTGAATATTCTCCATTTATCATAGTTTTAAAAAAATTGGAGCAATATGGGCTTCATCTGAAGTTAGTATTATCATCTGAAAGCTATTATTAAAGTTCTTTCTTATTAGTCTATCCTGGAGAGAAGGGAGGCAGAATAAAAGGTTACAAAAGTGCTGGAATTCTGAAGCTGCTTGGGCTTCTGAGGTAATTTTTGTAAGTGTAGTCATTCCCTTTACGCATCGTGTTTCCCATATATTAAATAATTTTTAGACAGTTTTTCCTTCTATTCATGTAACTTTGGTCACTATGAATGCGTTGTACATCTTCTGAATGGTGAGAATTACCAATAATTTTAGATACTGTCATTTAATTCAAAGTATTACCATGCTCAATTTCATTTGGCATTGGAGTTATAAAACACTCTTTTGTTCTTTAGATAATAGCCTAAAATATTTGATTTTTATTGGAAGGTTGCACTTTTTCATGGCTCTTTTAATGGAGGCTTTGAAAGTCATCATAAACATGCTTGTGGATTTACCCAGGAAGTAACTTGTAAACAGTGAGGATTTTCTCTCTGATATTTGGAATGGGTCCAGAACAAATCAATGCAGTTTATGAGTCAGAAATGTATTTTAACTGCAGGGCCTGCAAAAATTTCTTGTACATGAAAATGAAACCCAATTCTCTACTTGCTATATCAAGAATTTAGAAATCCTCAGCACCTGAAAAAACTATGTATTTGTCCTTGAGATGTGCACTGGAAGCTCATCTGCCCAGTAGAAAATTATAATATTTGCACAATCCTCAAGATACAGCTTCCCTTGACAGGCCTCATTGTGAATGCTATGAAGAAATAAACAAATATAAAAGAAAATTCTGTTTAACATGCTTTTTAAACATGAAAAGTTTAAGATGAAGCTATAGCTGCAAATTCTTGTTGCTTGCTAGCATGGTCCTGATTCTCAACCTATGCATTCTCAATCTGTAACAATATCAGATTGCTGAACAAACTTTCTTCTTGCTTTTCGTTCTTTTGCTGTGTCTGAGCCTGTGAAGATTGTGAAATTCTGGGGGGAATTCTCCCAGTTTTAAAACTTGCTTATTTTGAGAATGCTCTTGCAAAGTCTCTCTTGCCCTCTCATTTCATAGAATGGAGTCAGTTTCTCTCTGATGTGCTGTAATGCTGCCTGCTATTCCAAGTGATACCTTAAGGCTTTTCTTTTGGTTTGTATTTTGGTCTTTGCCAACGAACTTAGTGTTTAGTATTTGTAAGAAGTAAGTGGGATTTTGGCCTGTTTACAAGAATGCAATAAAGAAAGTCTGACAAGATGCATTTTCCACTTTTCCATCTTCTTTTTAAGTGGATTGAGAGAAATTCAAACTGCAATGAAAAAAAGAATGCCTGGAGCTTTCCACATGACATGCAAGGAGACTCTTTTCAGGTTTATAAAAGATGCCGAACTGCAAACACCGAGCATCATAAAGAACTGATTTCTTCAGATGTAAACACTTAAGTAAATTCTTATTTATTGGAGCAACAGTGTTGGTCAGGTTCTTCACCTGGTACTTTGATTAGGTTGACACAAGCTGGAGTGTGAAAATTAGAAACACTGTAATAAACCACTTATCCAGAGACATAGCTTCTAGAGGTGCCATTTATTTGAGAGTCAAATAGAAAAAAACAGAAGGCAATTTTTAGTGATCAGCTGTCCTGTTTGTGCCAGCACTCCCTGTTTCACAGACAAGGAGTTATAGCCAGCCAGATCCTGATGTGTCTGGCCAGGAAATGCTTACACAGTAGGGGATTCACCTGCATCAGTGGAGGAAATAGGACCACTGGGCAGCTGTACAGAATCTCTGTACTTTGTACAAAGAATTTTTTTGAAGTGTCTCCCCGAAACTCTCTTCTTTTCTTGTGGGTGCTGGTGTTTTGTTTTTCATTTGTTAACACTTTTTGGAGTGTGTCCTGACTGGATAGAAGGTTTCTGTGAGGATGCAGGTGCTTGTGATTTAAAATACTGGTGCTAGTTGCTATTTGGAATATGTTGGGGTGATAATTTTGGAATAAGAGTGTGATTTAGTTGTGATTTCTATGTCTACAGGGCTTTAAATAGAAAACCTAGTAACATCGTACATTAATTTTAATTCCTGGTATTGCCAAAGGTGGACAATAGGAGGTAGAAGTGAACAATACTCCCCTTATGTACAAATGCTGAACCTCTGAGGTCCAGTTTTGTAGAGAACAGCAGTGCGTTTTGACTTTTGCCTGTTCACTTTTAGATCCCAGTGTGGGATGCTGTGGGTCTTTGTTTCCATAATCTTGAAAATTCTACATGCTTTGATCCTTCCGTTTTCCTGCAGGAACATATGAAATGTCTATTCCGTTCTTTATGAAGCTACTACTGACAAGGAAGAAAGCACCTCTTCACACAGGTGGTTTTTTTGATTGATTTATTAAATTTGTTAAATGTATAATTTAGTTTTAAAAACTGATGAGGATGGAATGATGAGCAGTCATCAGATAATAAGAGTTCTTTGGCTAATAGGCAGCTAAGATCTCAATTTTTGTTTCTTTTAAAAGAACAGCTGTCAGAGTTTCTAAGAAAATGAGATGTGATCTCAGAGCAACCAGTTTTATCATTGTTAGAATGACAGATGTGTCAGAATCTATAGTCTATTAGATCTGAGATTTTGAACCTGAAAATCTTTTTTTTTCTTTTTCTCTGAGACAGTTAAACACAATATGTGCAATTCTTAGAGCCTGAGGAAGGTAGATCACATTGAAACAAAAATGTTACCATCTTTAGACCTTGAAAAACCCTCAAAGTTCAATAGGTTTCTATTTTTAGCCAAGTGACTATTGCTTCCACATTGCTCATCTCCTAGAACCTCAGTTTGGTTTTACTGTTGGTGAAGGGATATTGATAATTATGGTTAGATACTGATTTTGCTATTAGTCACCAGCTCTGCCAGTCTACCTGAATACATAAACACACAGAGAAATAATTAAAAGAAAGTTTTTCAGTGTTTTAATCCCTTCAGAAAAATATTGTGCTCTTGTCTTAGTGCCTGATGTCAGAAAACTTGGAAAGTAATTTGAAGTATTGAAATTTATGGAAAGTTTATAAATTCAAACTAAATAATGAGAAAAAATTGCCATCAATCAACCATAAATATCTATACATTCTTTTTTAGGATTTGTACCATAATATTATTAAAATGAACATAAAATAATTAAAATAATTGTACTGCTGTTTTATAGTACTAAATTAATATTTGTGGTTAGTTCATTATGTCACACCTCTGGTATAGCAATATGTTTGCTTGTATATCTTCAGAAGAAACGTGCAGGGGACAAAATGAAAAAGCTGAATAAACACTGATTGTGCAGACTAGTTTTAAATGCCTTCAACTGTTGTACATTCTGTGGTGCAATAATGTTTCATTTTATGCAAAAGTTGTGTGCTAGAAATAATTCCTGGCTGTTATAGTGTACTAGTTCCTGAAAAGTGCATTGTTCTGCAGTACTATTCTGTATAGATTTCTGCCAGAAATTCCTCTTTGTTTTAGAACCTGGCTCTTGCTCAGTCCTGAGTAGCAAATGCTGATAGATGTGAGAAGCTGGATACACCAGGTTTGGTTCTCTTTGCTGTTTCACTGATGAGTACTTTGTAGAGAGCTGTGCTCTGCGAGGTGCAGTTACGCGGTCAGGCTGATACAATGGCAAATCCCTTTTTTTTGATGGTGAAACAGCAGGAAATGGACTTGTGAGTAGATAACAAAGTCTGACTTAGCATGGGCCTTCAACTTACTGCTCTTGTGTGCTGCTGATTTATCCTGTGTCATTTGTTTTGAGTGTATCATAGCTAATTCCTGCTCCTGCCACTCTGGAGTGCATCTGCATTGGCAGCAAGACCAAAAATTGCTTTGAAACCCTTTAATACTTAGCCTGCACAACCTTTTCTGCTGCTCTGGACCTGGTGCAGTGGCCTGTCAGAAGCATCCAGTGCCATTTCAGGAGTGCTACGCTGCCATAGCACCTTCTGACAAAGGTCACAGTCTTGTCGTGTCCGTGATCTGCACACAAACAGCTTTGAGCCCAAGGCAACACTCCATGCTCATGCTGGAACAGTTGAACCCTGACCCCTGCAGCATCAGAATTTAACTGTAAAAATGGTGTGCCTGCTTAAGACTTTTGACTCATGTCTAAATGACTGAAAACACCTCAGCATTGCCCAGTTGAGTATCTGAACAGCCTGGAAAATTCATGGCAGAGCAGAATGCATTGGCATGACAGGAGCTTTGCCATAAAAATAATAAATATATTCCTATATACACCTACTGATCTAAACCAATAACCAGTGACTCTCAACTGTGCAGGATGGTTTGAAATTCTTTAGGTAACTCTTTCGCTATACAGTACAGAAACACACTTTCAAAAAATGTGTCTGCTTGGTTGTGCCCTGATTTGGCAGCAGTGAGGTGCATAAACGTCAGCTCCAGAGGAGTTTCCAGCATCCATTAATGCTGTATTTCCTACCACAGAACAGCAAAACTGTTGATGGCTTTCCAGCTATTCCAACTGTTTTTGGAGGGGGATTATTGTGATTTAAGAGACTTTTTTTGTTGTTTTTTTTGTTTTTTGTTTGGTTTTTAATTTACTATGATTACACTTTATAAATATTTTAAGAATGCTACATCAAATTTGTGGTCATTATCTTCAATGCTTAAGCGATTTTTTTTTTGTAGAGCAAAATTATAGTTTACTTTCTATTTTGTGATAGGTTTTGTATTCATTTAACCTAAGAAGATTTTCTTAAACAAAACCAGTGAATTTTGTACACAGCATGCCCAATCTAAGGTTATCTTGTCCTTGGTAAAGATAGCATAGATCTTAGAGTAGTTCATTTCAGTATGGCATTCCAATGTCATGTAATTTAAGATTCTTTTGATTAATCTATTGATTTGGAAGCACAAAGGGTAAACTATTTTTCATTTTCTTGTCTTTTTTTTTTTCTGTGAGTTTGCTTTCTTCTCACAAGTAAAAGTAGAAGAAATTTCCATCATAATTATTTTGCCACTGCTATTAATAGTTGCATGGGATTTTTTACTCACCAGCTAAAAATCTTTAGGTAATAACAAATTATTGAATCCTTAAAAAGCCAGTTAATGAATTCAGTAGAATGTTTTTCATAAATACTGAAGATACGCAACCATTATGCCATATCATATATTTTAATGGTCTACTACCAAAAATTATAGATTTCCCCCAGAAAGAGCACAGTGTTACAGACTTTAAGGTTTTTTAACAAGCTGCTGAAAATCCTATAATGAAATGAACTGCGGTATTCCTTTAATTTCCATGGAGAGTACCTCAGTAGGTAGAATTACTGAAAGCCAAGGGAACACTTCAAAGACTGGGCAAAACTGTTCAAAATCCTGGCTCATGATGCCACAGGATTTGCTGTATTAAAATTACTTTTGTAGGGTCCGGAGTCCTTGAAAATTTATTTGACCTATAATGATAGCTCTGTGTTTTAAACACCACCTTCAAAGTTTCTGGATATTGTAACTCTGCTCTAGAGCAGATAAAAATTGCATTAATTTAACAACTGCATGGAACTTTGAGCAACACAATACAGTAACATTTTATTGTAGTTGTTTAATCTGAAGATTGTTTCCAGGTAGTTTTTCCCCCATATAAAAATTATAATTCAGAACACACTCAAAGTGCATCCCAACCAAAAAGCAGTTCAGTAGAATATATATACATAAAGATTAGAAAGAAGCAGAATTAATATTTCTCAAATGTTACACTTAGGAATTTTTTCCTGATTGTCAACATACGATAATGTTATTCAACTACAGTAGCCATAAAAAAATGGCAAAAATAAATGTAGAAAACAAAGTAATTAAACATAAACAAACAACAAACAAAGATTTTTGGGGGTGGTGCAGTTTGGTTTTTTTTTGTTTGTTTGTTTTAGGTAGGACAGAAATAAAATAATTTGGTTAAGGGAGATGTGAGCAGATGTAGGAATGGGCAGCAGTCATTTGTCAACATAAGACAACCATAATGGTAGCATCAAGAAGAAAATTATGCTAATAAAAATATCATGCCTCATGGTACCATTATTAGTTGCCTGTAATACATGAATGATAACGAGAATTACATCACTTCTTGAATTTCTGAAAGGCTCTGCAGCCTGTTTGTATGTTACGTTCTGCTTCACAGTTGGCTGTTTTTCAGCATTTTCCCAATATTTTAGATTGTAGCATTGTTCATCCTTTGCCTTAATTATACTTGCAGATATTTTTGACATTTCCATAATACTTATTAACCTTTTCCCTGAGATTTATCCCCATTTGTTCAGCCACAGGGACTCAAAATCTCACCATTTCTGTGCTTTGATTTTCATCGTCTGTGAGCCCAGAACTGGCATTTCCTTTCATTTGGATCACTGAAGTAGTGATAAGAGATATGTTTCAAAACCAATCCTGTAATTCCAAAGCTGCACACAAATTATTTTATTTAATCTGACCCAAATCTGTAAATTCCCCACAGAAGTTTCTGTGGACTGTATCACAGGATCCAAAATGTTTTTGAAGTTGAGTTGAACAAAAAATAACATTTTGAAAACTGACAGATCCCAAATAAAGATCTGTTTACTTTAATACAGGTGATAATATACCCTCAAATTTGTTCTATGACCAAATAACTCAATTTAGATTACTTGACTAAAACTTATTCCAGATTTATTTTTAAAATACTTTTCTCATTATATTTAATCTGTTCCTTAGCACTTACAATATGTACATTACTGGCACAATTCCACTGAGGCAATTCTAATAATTCATAGTAAATTTAGAGTAACTGATGTTCATTTCTAACCTATCTGGTAATTCCAGAATGAGAGATGTGAGGTGATTTGCTCTTTTTCTCATAAACTGGTATTAGGGGATTTAGGGGTGTTAGGTTATTCGGTTGGGTTTTGTTTGTTTGTTTGTTTTGAGTTTTCTTTGTTTCCTTCCCAAGCTGTTGTTCTTACCTGGTGGGTATAGTACCCATAGTTCTTTTCCTACCCAAGCTGATTCTAACTTCGAGTTATTCCATTACCATAGTTACACATGATTGTTTTGCTGTTTTGCTTTGTTAGTTCTGTCTCTGAAAAATAACATAATTTCAAACTGAATCAATGTCAGTTTTCTGGATTACTGGGGCTGTATCTTGGAGATCCTTGAATTTCATCTTCTGTTACTTCAGAATTTGGCCACCTGTCTTTTTCCTTTTTGATCCTTTGGAATCATCTGTCAGTCACTTTTAATGAGGCAAAACCACTTCAGCTACTAAAAATTTAAATTATAGTTATGAGGACCTGTCAAGAACATTCACCATTTTTGCTCAGCTTCTGGAGAAATTAACAATGGGAAGTGCAGAAGACCCTGAATATTTGGCAAGAAAGAAAGGGGTTCTGGAAACTACTTGGATAAACTGTACTTATCCTTCTAAAATATGTAAAATAAAAATACTGAAAAATTATTGACCAGTCATTTTTTAGTAATTTTTTTGTACCATACGAGAAAGATTAAAGCTAGGTTTTAGCACTTCCTTTCCCTTTGTGTCATTTATAAATTAAATTATTTGTAGTTTAAGAGGCATGGAAAGCTCAGTGAGAACAATCTGTTCTCAAATCCTGACAAAATTAAAAACCTTTCACACTGAATCTAATCAAATGGTTAATTTCAACTGAATAGTTCATCTTAAACATGTTTAAGACGTGCAAATCCTGCCTCAAAACAGGTAAAGTATTTACTGAACCAAAAGCATTAAAATGGTCTTCATATGGCTGAGAAATGACAGTAACAAATAAAGAGGTGACAAGGGAGATTCTTCCCCTGGGTGAATTGGCACAGGTCCATTTAGAGTCAGTACAAATTGACGGTACATCTCATTACCCAAATTTGTGGAAAGCCCTGGACTTGAAACACAGTGATTTGGTGATAGGCAGGAAAATTCATCCATGCTAGATGGATGTACTCGATTCCAATTGAAAAAGCATCTTAATTTTGAATATACATTCCCTTATGTTTTTCAAATTATGACATGTTCTTGCTAGGACATGCAGCAGATCATGAAGTAACGCCTTTGTTTTCCATTCTGTTGCACAAATTCAGAGAGGAACTTTCTAAGTAATTAAAGTAACTTTGGAACTTTAGATCAAGGGAAGACTCAGTTATGAAGAGACTGTACAGAATCAACTGTGAATTTAGTATTCACTGCATGCTCCTCAGTACTCCCTAGCAAATACTCTGAGTTTTCACCAGGAGTGCATTCCTGTACTGCAGCTGTCTGCACGAGAGAAATGAGTCAGTATCTTCCTAATCCACAGCCTGGCTTGTCATGTGCTGTCTTGCTCTGGACAAGACCCAGTTTTTATTTTTTCTTTAAAGAACTATCATCAGTTTGAAGAGAGAAGTCAAACTACTGGACTTTATTGCTAAACATTTTTCAATAAATAATGTTCTTTACCAACCTGATTTATGAGGTTTTTTTTGTTCACCTCTGCACAGTTAAGGTGGTTCCATAAAACACAAATAGAAAAGATTTCTTCTGAGTCACCCTCATGTTAATTGTAGGCAAAAGCCATATTCAGAAAAATGTTGGTGTTGAAAGACCTCACCTGCCTTTACAGTGCATAAGAAGAGCACATACAACTGTTCAGTTTTGTTTAAATTATGAACAGCAAATTTATGTCCTTACAGCTTTACAAATCTGCAATATCCTGTTAATTATGTTTTATGTGTCTCTTAGGTATTTCATAATCCTTGCTGTAGCACAGTATCTTTTTCTTTATTACAATATGTTGCTTAGTCATGCACAAATCTCTTTTAAAGTGCAGTTGCTTGCGGTTTTAATGGGCATGAGTCTGCCTACAGGATGTCAGCAGTGATGTGCCTGCCCTTCTCTCTCTGTAATGCACTGAGGGCCATGGTTTTATATCCTGCCTGTCAAAGTTGCCATCATTAAAAGGATTATTGCTCTCATTATAAGTATCCTCAGACACTGAAAATTATTAATTTTTAAAAGCCCATCTACACAGAGGGAAACAGGAAGCATTCACATATTCTAGGGAGCTAAAGGGGGAAAAAGAGCAGAGGGCCATCTAAATTTGTCTTTAATGATCTGCATCTGGACTCAGCCATGCTTCCATGCCAAACTCTGGCATTCAGGATGCAGTTTCACAGCTGGAGCAAAGCTCTGTGTCTCATCAAACCAAACCCATTAGGGGGTGAGAAAGGACTGTTACAGTTTTAGGGTTGAAATGCTCAGTTGACTATAAGATATCTATTATTAAAAGTTCTATTAAAGAGTGTAAATGCAAATGAAAGCATTATGTGATTTTTTTGTTTTTCATGGGCCCCTATGAAGAAGTTAAAACACAAGAAATACCATCCACATACAAGTTACTTATGGGAATTGTGGGTGATATTGCTTTTATCCATACAAATTAACCTATTTTCTTAGGTCCTTGAGCTCTCCTCCTCTGACTGGCCCCTCTTATTGTAATTAGCAACTGCATTGATATCTTGTAGGAGGAACACGGTTCTTTTGAGGCACATTCAAACCAACTATTAACAAGTGAGAAAGTCAGCTTTTGATGATGGTTTGCATCATCATAACAGTAACTTATGTTTTAAGAATAATGCCCCTCTTTGTTCACCTGATGTTAAATCACACTTGTTACCTCAAAAAGAGGTGCTGAAAAATTACTCAGCCCAGCTGTTTTTTCGAATAGTCACACTTACAAATTTAGATTCTGACTGAGAACTTATAGTATTTCCAGACCAATGCTAGAAATCTGTATGGTAGTTCATTGCATTGATTCTGCTAATAGATTCTGACATAAACATTCCTGGCTGGCTGCTGTCACCTAAGCCATGGTTTACTTCAGTGGAAGAACTGAATTGCTGCCATTTTGGGTGCTTTCTGCAGCTGTGCTGGGGCTCAGTGTGCCGCTGGCTTGAAACTCAACTTTTAAGCCAAAATTGTAGGAAAGGGCTAAAGAATGTAAAAATGATGGCAAGCTGTGGGAGGAAGGTTGCTTAATTTTTGGACAGAGAACATAAATTTAGGACAGAGAAAATAAAAGGAAGGTCTTTAGTTGCTTTGCTCTTTCTCAGAATAGGTGTGACAACATGATTGTCTGTGCTGTTGCTGTGATGAGGTTCACTATTCCCTGCACCTCCTGACCTGCTCCTACAGAGTTGTTGCACAAACTGTTCAGGTCTGAGGAGTTTATGAGGAAAACCATATTTAAAAGTTTAGTTGCAGCTTGTAAGAGGTTGCAGGCAATGGCCTGTGTGGTTACTAACAGTGATAAGCACCTTTTGACCTTGACAAAAAGAGAAACGTTTGCTTTGTGTCTGATCAGCTTGAGAAAAGTGAAGAGGGTATTTTGGTGCCTCTATCAATGTAGTAGGAGTAGGACTTTAAACAAATGGATCAAACCTTCTATGCAGAAATACTCAAAGTTTGAAAAGAATCTATGAATGTGTTCAAATTTTGGGTATGTAAAAAGATCCATGAAGGTTTGGAGCATTAGCTTTTTAGTCCTGGAATGCTTTATTCAGCCACAGGCAGCTTTCAGCTGTGCTGTAGTCTTTTTCAGTGACCCCAAACTTACATGTGAAGTTTGTTTCCAGGCTATTTGACAGCAGCATGAGCAGCCCCACAACTTCTGAGTGTTCTGGCTCCTCTATAGAGTCCATCAGCAAACACACTTTTGCAATCTGAAGAAGCATTTTTAGAACACAGGCCCATGATGCCCAAGGAATGCACAAAACCTTCCCACAGGTGGGGTTCTTCCATTTTCTCTTCTTTACAGTGAATAAAACCATATCATTTGTCTAGTCATGGATGAAAGAAATTGGTAACAAAAAGAAATATTTCATATTAAAAAAGTTTCTGCCATTGATATGGCTCCCTGTTTGCAGGGATGAAGACTTTGTCCTATAGATGGTAAACAGGGGGATTACTATTTTAATCTTCCTTAAGTAAAATTCTATGAGAAGTTTACATAAGCCCATATTATTTTCCTTTACAGATTTTGTATTCATTGGTGAAAATACATGTGAGAATGAGAAAAATTTAATGAGAAAAATTACATTGATCTCAGGACTTTTTCTCTGCTTTTCTTGCAAAAGTGAAGGGACTGAGTTCATTTATCCCAAAGAAGACAATAGCAAGAGGAAATCTTCAATTTTGTGTATATTTCTGCAATAGTTACCTGTGTTTGACAGTAGTCTGTGCTTTTCTGTTCATAGCATAACTAGTCTCAGCAAGAAATGAAACTATTATCTGGAACTTGGAAAATCTTGTTCCCTGTTCTATAGTTTTTTATGAAAATGTGTTTTCTCATGTGATGCATTTTTCCTGGTGTTAGGAAAATGAAGCTAGACACAGTTAGAGGGTCGTTTACCTCGGTGTTTTAATTAAGATCCTGTTTGATGCATCCACTTCACTCAAGTGACACGTGTCACAATGCACACCCACCGTCAATCACGTACACAAGTTCTAGACTTTACACATTAGCATATCTAACAAGGGATCCCAATAATGGGGCTGTAAACAGAGTCTAGTTTACAGAATCTGTCCTGCTAGGGGACCTTGGCTTCTTAAGATAGCAGAATGTTTGGTCTCCCTCTGCTGTTCTGTTTGGCTCTGCAGTTCTGGGGTGTTTAGTCTCAGGGCCTGCAGAACACTTACAGAACACTAAGCACTAGACTAAGTGAAGGGTTACAAGTATGCATACTAATACTTATGGATACACAGAACTGTATAAAAGAAAAGGAAAAAATCATTCCGGCATCAATGTAGTATGACAAACTACCTCAAATTCCTGTTTGGGCTAAAATGCTACTTAAAACCAATTGCGTACGCTGATTGGAGTGTGTGTCAGGTGCCATATTTAATTTCAACTGCATTAAAATTATAGGTGATCATTAATAACTAAAATAACCAGTAGAATAGCGTTGGCTTTTAAAAAATTCTATTCATACCAAAAGACAACCTTTTAAAGATTTCTTTCAAATTCTGGAAATAAGTATTTCTGTTTGTGGCATGTAATGGAAGTATTCACATTAGTGCAAATGGTAATTGATCACTGTATGGTGAATAGCAATAAATTATCAAAAGAGATTAATTATGGGAAAAAAGATCTCTTCTGATGCCCCAAAAACTGTAGCTTGTTCTTGTTTGACAGTTCATGTTGAGTAATCCGAAGGATAGAAAACTGACATGAATGTGTATTTCTTACACTGATGCTTTTTTTGGGCTTACCTAGAAATAGAGGCCATACAAAGTTAGAAGGATAAAGGGGATATATTTAATGAAGATCCTTCAGGTACATTAAGAGCAGATGAAGCCTCCCCAGGGGGCTGCATCCAAAATGGATGGTGGTCACGAGTTTTTCAGACAGATATAAGTTTGGTCTATTTGCATATGAGGGGTTAATTCTCCTTCAGGTAATGAAATCATATTCCTCCAGTTTGCTCCCCCCAATTCCCTTTTCTTTATACTTTTTGGGGCCTAAGGCTGTAGCATGTCCTTGAGTTTCAGGCCTAGAAGAATTGTTTTGTCTGACCAAGACATGTAGACCGTAGCTGGCACGGAGTTTACAGTTATGCACTAATGCAGGTCAGGATTTGAAAAATATAAAGGCTAAAATCTTAAGGCATCAACACAAATGTTGATCTGTAATAAAAGGAGAATATTTTTTCTTATTATAGATGGGTTTTCGGCATGTCTTGCTGGAGCCAAACTTGTTTAGATTAAAATTCAGCTTTTTATATTTAGATATAGGCAATGTAAATTCAAATCTTGACAGTCAGTAATACTAAAGAAATTTATAGCAGGTGAAACTTTGCTCTTCTCTGGGCACACCACCATATACAACTTTTTCTGTTAAAAATAACTACATGCTGCTGAGCATTACAGCGTTTAGAAGAATTAATTCTTCAGCTGTTGTGAACGGAACAAAACTTTTTTTTTAAGAGCAATTAAGAAGGGAATGTTCCTGATTTTAGATTTCATCACCTTTATTTTCATCTGTCAAGAAATTTAAGATACCTGTCACTGCAACTACTTCCCCAAATTGAAATGGTAATCTTGGTAGCTTTCTACCCATACAGTGGGTCTTTTATATTTGATTCTGGCAGCTTCTTCAAAGTGATGTAAAGGTATTCCTTTCTGATCCCAAATTGTCAGGTAGCAGTGGTGCCACAAGTAGTTGTTCTGCTCATGGGCCAAGTTTACTTTTTTTTATAAGTCCATGGAACTTTGCTACTGGGGAAGAATATTATCTAAAGAGTAGGAGGAGGGGAGATTGAGCTTCTGGAAGAAAAAAGGTAATCACTGAGCATTTGAAAGAGTTAGGTTGATACAGGTACAGACTCTGCATCTGATTGACTTTGACATGCTTTGTTAGTTCCAGAAGCAGGAGATTCACCCATGAGATATTGTGCAGCTCCTCCAGCCTTGGAAAGCGTGACCAGTCTGTTCTGCCCTGGCACTGTCAGAGGGATGATCCAGGCTGAAGTGCACAGGTCACTTCCTCAGCATGGCTCCAGTTCTGTGTGGCAGTCCAGGATCTCCTTTTGAGAACTTGCCCAGTGCCAGCAGAAGGAAAGTGAGGCACGGATTGCACATAGAAAGGATCAGCTTAGCTTTGGAACATATACATACCATTTTCTTATGACTTTTCTTATAGCAAGTCAGAACAGCAGGAGATTGAACTGTTGAAAATTCTTCTGATGAATTCTGAGAAGGATAAAAAAAGTCTTGCACATCCATTTTGTTGCTTCCCCTCCCATTCTCTCTTATCCAATACTTTTAGATTTTTCAAATAATGTTCAAAGTAAACCTGAGATGTTTACATTACCCTTTGGGGAAAAGCTATTTGTTTTTAACAGGATTCAATATTTCTTAAAATTTATTATAAATTTCTTTCAGTTATCCTAATTTTTCAAAGAAGCCATGGAGAAATAATTTCAAAAGATGTTGAAACTAGTAAGGCCACATCAGAGGATGTGAGCAAGTGGCTGTTAGCCTTTTCTCCTCTTATCCAGAGAGTAACTATGACTGTACTTCATCAGATGAACCAACATATAATTGTTTTCTGTTAAAAAAGAAATTTTTCTTCACAGCAGTGTGTTCTAGGCTAATTTTTTAATGAAAAGATAATTTTGAATGCTGCTCAGCTTTGTTTTTCTAAGCTCCAAACTATAAACCTTTGACATGTGTTCTATTGCCATAGGTCTCAATAAATAAAACTCTTTAGGTACACAGGAGAGTTTCTGAGGTGTTTGACTAGAAAGACTCAGGGTTTGATCAAAAGCTGACTGAAATCTGGTGGGCAGGTTTTTTAAATTTATATTTATTCTTTTTATTTATCAGTAGAAATCAGAAAAATGGACGACTTCTCAAAAAAAAAAAATCCGAAAAAACACCAACCACTAGATTTTCTTTCTGTTCTTTCGTGAAAATAAACTCTTGCTTTACCCAAAGTGACTGAACTTAGGTTCAATATTTGACACTTTTTATGTCCTGGATTGTCTCTCAGTTCATAATGGGAATTGAACAGCCAATGTGTTTTGCATAATGTTTTAGCATGGGAGTACCACTAATAATGTTTCATTTTCAACTTCAATAGAAATTTCTAAAATATTTCTAAAATATAATGATTCTATTTTAATGCAGTGGTAAACCACCATAAATACTCTGGACACAGGAAAAAAATATTAATTTTGCTTCTACTCTGGTGATTTTGAAGTAGAGTTTTCATTTATAATTAAATCCTGCTACCTAAATTACTGATTTTAAAAAAGGTATATATTAGAATACTAATTCCTTAATTTAACATTTTTGTATATTAGAACTGTGCACTACAAGAGTTCACATTTTTCTAAATAACAAAGCCTCTGCTTGCTAGCACCATGCAAATTATGCCTCACAATAAATAATGTCAGAGCTGGTAAGAATTGTGTGCTCTGTTAAGTTATTGTTAGTCTGTCTCTCAGCAAGTGAGGGATGGGTTTCAGGCTACTTTCTAGGCAATATCCCACCACATTGGTTGATGATGTACTAAAAGTCTTCAGTAACAAGTTTCTCGTGTATTTTCTGAAATTCTACATCAAATCGGTAGAGGGATTTTAACAGTTCAATCCAGATCTGTGGTAATAATTAGTATATACAGCAATTTGCAAGGTGCAAGAAGGACATGAGGAACACCATACTAAGATGTGAGGCATTAGTCAACATCTGAGATTACAGGATTAGGGGGCAAAGTTAAATCTAATAAAACAATTTTGGTATTTTAAAATTAAAGACCTCTGAAAAATGAAAGCATTATTCAGTTGATAGCATTAAAGAAGCTGTCCTCTAAAGCTTTGAGCAATAAGGCGGCTGAGGAAGTGGTCAGTGGAAAAGGAGATATAAATATAGGGTGTCTCTCCCAAAACTGGAAGCAACTAAGCTTTGTAAAGGCTAATATTTAATTTCCACTTAAAGAGTAGTTTTTTAAAGTGCCAGATGTAACATAATTACAGTGCGTTTGTGAGTTGCTGAGCTTGCTGCTTGAGATAGGCATTGGTAACTATTTATTGTGTGATATTTAGTAACTCATAGAAATGTCATTGCAGTTGGGTTGCTTCTTAAGAGCGTGAGTTTGGGATACTTACTGAATTTACAGGGTATTCTTGCAAATTCTCACACCTTGACATATTATTTGTTACAGTGAGATTTGGAACAGGATATGGGGGGGGGAAATAACACTTTTATTATTTTTTCATTCTCTATGCTGAAGTCTGAAACATTAATAACACAGATTTTCTTGTTCCATAAGCAATCTGTTTCCTCAAAAGACAGCAGGAATCTGATCACTTCTAGAAAAAGGTGTTTTAGCCTACAAATTTTTTCTAGAATGTGCATTATTACAGTAGCTGATTTCTACAGTGAAAATATACTCTGTTATAATAGAGTACAGTCTATAGAGCAAATAGAGTATTTTGAGCCCTAAAATATTCTTTTGTACATGTTTTTCATGCTTTTATGGCAAGTCAGTCCTGCAAGTTTCAAGAAGTCTTAGTTCTAATTATATTTTTAATGTATTGCCCATCTGGTGATGAACCAGATCCAGGCATGCATGCTTCGTCTGTGACTATTTGGTAGAATTCTTTGTTATTCTGCTGTATCCTTAAAGGGTCTTAGCTGGCTATGTGCTATAAATCCAGGTAAAACAAAAATAGTTACAAAAAAAAAGGAAGTATTTCAGTTTATTTTACATACAGGTACTATATCTGACACTTGTATACAATACAAGTGTTACAATATCTGAAGTCTGCAAAGCAGATTGTCACAGGAAAGATCAAGTTATGGAAAACTCAGTAACTTCTAAAGGAAAAATCCTTCTTAGTTTCACTGGCTAAAATGGGATAATATAATAACATCACTTCATGTAGACTGAGGATGTTGGGTTTTTGTTTGTTTGTTTGTTTTGAAGAGTTTCAAAGTATTTGCTACAGGTGCAATTTCCAGGTCCAAATCTCAGTATTCCACTCTTGGTAATCCAGATACCTAAAGATCTACCCTCCAAGGAAATGCATCTGCCATGTACTCAGTAATGTGGCACACTACAAAAGCCTTTGAAATTAAAAATAAAAAGTGACTATAGTGTAACCTTCTATTTGTTGGGAAATGCATATGTAAGCAGCTTCTTGTAATTTTTCATGAAGTTTTCAGACAGATATCCCCTCAGGAGCTGTGAATTTCAGTAGAGTGTGTGATGATATTATTTATTCAGGTTACATATCAGCATTCTCTACACCACTACTTCTTTAGGCATCTGGGACTTTGTATAACTGGTTCTGTAAATTTATTTCACTTGTCAGTAAACTTATTTCACTTGCCATGTGGAAATGGTTCTCTTTAATGTATTGCCACATTTCACTATGGACAAAAGTAGTTGTACAATGCCAGTTTCCTATGGTTTCCAAAGTTTATCTTTACCATTGCAGGCATGGCAAGTCCACTTGAAATTCAGAGTGCCAGGAGGGAAGTCCAAACTTATTTTGCTGAGGAAGGTTCTGCTGTTTCACTGATCTGAAAAGTCCCATGCATCCCTCAGTGGTTTCACCTTGCACCAAGGTTTGAACATATGTGACTTTACTTTTTCAAGTGTAGTAAGAAAATATTATAGTGGTCAAGAGTGATCCCTCATCTTTTATAAAGGTTGATACTATCAAGTTACTCATCATGTGTCTTGTGACCACTTGTAGTTACCAGCTCTGGAAAGATTTTTCTTTTGAAGGAATAAGTCCTTTTTTTTTCCTTATGAGAAGTTTGACTCAGAGTTTTTGACCTCTGGAAAGAAATTCACAGCTGACAGGCTGTTTATTAAGGACTGTGCATCCCATATAGGAGCCCACAAGGCAGAAAAAAGTTTATAAGTTTCTTTAGGGTCAGAAAGTATCGATTTTAAGTTTGAGCATTGTATTTTGAATAAAACTTAATATGGCACCAACTGGCTTGATTATCATGAGGTAATTGGACCCAAGGGATTAGAAGTCTTTGGCTACAAGGTATACCTGTAACAAACCAGAATGTAAATTATAACAATTACTTCACCATAGAAGTCTGCAGAGCTCCACCTTGTTTCCCAAGTAGCTTGAAGTTAGCAAAATGCTTTTGGATATTTTCAGTAATTTCATTTCCTTCATACCCTAAGGTTACTTCTGTTAACATCAGTTTGATGAAGGTGTGAAATGAACATATGCAAATATAACTGAATTTGGTTCTACAGACTCAGTGCTGGTTTGTAAAGAAAATGTTTATTTTTTAAATATTTCTTTTTTTTGTCTTTCAAAACCAACTCTGCAGATGCCTTATGCAAGTGCTCAGTTGTTATCTGTAAAGTTGTATTTCACTGAGAATTTTAAGCAAGTCAAAGAATTTTGATACATTATTGTCAGATGATGAAGAGGATAGGAGGAGTCTACGAGATAGCTTCAAAAACTTCAGCCTTTTCACTGAGCTTCACATATCTTAGATATTTTTCTGTGATTAATATTCCTCTGCTTGTCATACTGATGTAGCCTCGAGTGCTGACAGTGACACTTTCTGTGCTAGAAACCCCTCACATCACTCAGACTGGCAAATGTGCAGTACCCTGAGAAGGGAAAGGGAGAAACCTGCAGGGTTATAAAAAATGAGAAGGGTGGTTCATAGCTTATGTGGTGAAGCAGGCAGTTCTAGCATTGCTTACATGATCTAATAGAAGAAAATATGCAAATGTACTCTTCGAGTATCAGAACTTCAATAGTAGGGAGGTAAGAAGCATCTTTAACCTGTATTCAGCTCATAATTGGTAAGTACTCTGTGTATGTTCTCTACATTTTTGCAGCCTAAAACTTTCATTTATTTTCCATTAACAAGCAAACATTTAACCCTTTGGTTACTCCGAGTTAAAATGAAAAGCCTGCCCTCTCATGGACTGTATGAATTTGTAAACTGTACCCTAGAAATGACTTGCCTTTTACTCCATGTGTTCCAATCTTAGTTTATTGTGACAGTAAGGAGCGACGCAGGGACCCCAGGCAGGTGCAAAAACCCGGTCTTTTTAAGCAGTTAGCTGGTTTATCATTTTTAAGATAAAACAAATCCAAGTTAACCAACCACCATAGTGCAAGCATGCGAGATTCACACAGCATGTTTGTCACGTCTCTCACATCTCTAATCTAGCTAAGTCTTTCTCCCATAGTTCCCTTCTGCTTTGCCTAAGCAACAGGCTGAAGCCATGTTACAAGGCCTTCCCTTTACAAAGCCTTACCTGTCGGTAACAGTTTATCTCCAAGTCCCAAGCTGTTTCTATTTGCAAGTGGTTTGAGTTTTTTCCTGTGATTATCAATTGAATTATTTCACTTGTAAAGTCATTGGAAAAATTAGATGCCTGGATTCTTGCTTCCCTTGGATTTAAGGCTTTAGTGGAGCAAATGATGCTGCAACTGGTGGGGAAGGGAGAATGGGAGAGGGAAGAAAGGGGATAACACCTCCAAACCTTTGATCATTGTGTTTTCTCTTTCTTTTGGTACTTAAGAACAGCTTCATCCAGTTATTCTCCTTCACAGGGAGCTATTCAACGCAGCAGGTTATGTCACAGTTCTGCAGTAGTAGCTGTGAGTGAAGGGCACTTCTCTACCTTCATCTTTTCTCAGAAATTAAACACTTCTCTGGCTGCACTTCTTTATGACTAAAGAAATAACTGAACCTAAGTTTTAAACAGATCTGAAAAGTAAAACTTTTTTTTCCCTGCTCAGTTATAAAGCTGGTGAATATGCGGGACTTCCTTTGCTACTTTCTGAAAACAACAGGTTGAATTTGACTTACTCTTAAACTTACCTATGTGTAAGAGTACAACTGAAGTCTTTTGTTTGCCAGTGCAGTGCTGACCAAAATTTGCACAGTCATTAATTATTTCCACCACAGAAATGTATTATGCTATTAGAACAAAATCAGACAATCTTTGTAACTACAGGAAATCAAACATCAGCCACCCAAAACTGACAGCCTGTCATTACATTTATGTTTATCAAAGAATGTTTTGTTCTTGCTGACTTGAAAATGATCCCTGCAGTAAATGCTTCTGTGACATACATAAGTCATGCACTCCGTCAAGTGACCTAGTGATATTTTTGGGCTTGCATCATTGACTTTCCATACAATATATCGCCTGACATGGGACGAAAACGCTGTCGTAATTATCCAGGAACTGAATAACAGGGACAAATAAATAGTACTGCATTCAATTTTTTATTATATTTTCAAGAAAAAACAAGCAAAATAACAAACAACATCTTTCTGGGGTCTGATTTTTACTAAAATCCCAGTTTTCAGTAGAATTAGAACTAGACTTTTTTTTACTTTCATTTTTTGCTTGCAATTCTTACTGTTTGTTTTTATAGATAGGGTGGATACTTGGGGTATTGTCATTTGGTAGATCACTGATTTATCTTCATGTTTATTGAAAATCTGCTCAGAATATTGATCAAAATCTAATTGATTCTGTGTTTACTTCATCTGCAGTATTGTTTCTCTGAAAACACTTCTTGTCTCTTGTCTAGATGGGCATGCAGTGTCTTTCCTTCAAGAAATACATCAACATGCATTCTTTCCATATTTTACTTTATTAAATCAAAGCACAAAATCTTAAATGCTTTTAAAACAACTATAACTGCCAATCTGTATAAAATGTATTAATCACATTTATAGTAACCAACTGGTACATAAGTACTACTATGACAGAACATAAACTAAATTTAGGATGTCATAGAATATGGTACTGCAATTTGTGTCACTTATGGTTGCCACTTGTGAGGAGTCAATTCAGTTTTGTTATGCCTCAACAATGGTCATCAGAGGCACATGGGGGAGGGGTTGCACATGTGCCATGTCCAGGAGGCAGCTGGAGAAGACAGAGGAAAGCCTTTTCTCCAGGGACTTTGCCTGGCAACCATTTCATGTCTCACATGGGACAGGCAGTCAGCAGGGGAACACCGAGGACACTGTTCCCTCCAGAGATGTTCTCCAATCAGATGGTGAAAGATCTCTACCAATGGACTGCAGTGGGACACTGGACTGGGCCAAAGTTCTCCTGCCAGCAGGCAAACTTGGGGAGGAGCCAGTGGCATAAAAAGTAACTGCGTCACAAGCCTCAGAGGTTTTATAGGGTCTTGTGCCTTTGGCATTTTGAGGGCCTCTGGGCACTGTTCTGTCCCTTGTCTTTTGACTCCTTGGGGACTTTTGGAACTTTCTTTTTGTGTTTGCTTTTGGCTTTCCTGCCCTCACTGTCTCTTGCTTGTCCTCGCGTCTGTCCTACCTCCATGTGTCTCTGGCCAGCACCCTGATTGATACGTCTCTGTGTCTCTGCCTGAGCCACCCGTGTCCAACCTTGCCCACCTCCGAGCCTGACCACCATGATCCTCGCCATAACCCTGTCCAGGCTCCTGAACCTCCTGCCCAATCTCCCCTCACCTTGTGTCCAGCCGCCTGTCACTGCAGGTGCTGTCCTTAGGCAGGCAGCATACACAGCCCTTGCCTCAGGGACATGGATGGTACTCCCTGATCTTTGGTGGTAACACCCTCTTCTTCCCTCTGTCTCCTCTCTCTATTTCCCCCCATTCCTTTGCCATTGTCCCTAGTGTTCTTCTGTCTTCTCCAGCCCTCTTAGGAGGGTAACACTTTTTATTTTATTTGTTTTCATTACCAATAAATGCTTCACAGATACAATGTTTGTCTCATTTGACTTAATTTCGATACTGACCATCCATTATTAAAAGAACTCCTCACAGTTTCCCACGGTGGAATGTGACACCAGTCTTGCTATACTGCTCTAGCAAGAGGGATCACTTAAATGTCCCTTGATCACTTTAAGCTGCCCCATTGCATTAGGGAGGGAATATATCCTTGTTGTAAGGATGACTGTGACTTCTGTATCCTTTAAGACTGATTTCCATAGAATCTACCTGCAATTGGAATCCAGTGTCCTCTGGAAACAATAACAAAAATACCTATCTTAAGGAAATAAAAATATGAACAAATGCATGTCACTGTTTTTCTGACACCGCTCTGTATAGGCAGAATGACTCCCTCACATGGATAATGTGGGGTTCAGAAAAGATGGCAAGCTTGGACTACTGATATGAATTTCGTGTCTGAATTATTCATCTCTAAAGTTAATTAATTAGTTTGTCATTTATAGTCTTCCAAATTTACCCTAACCCTTCCATTGCTGAAGCATATTTCTGCTTAACCATAGTACCATTGTGAATTTTTGACTCATCCTTTTAATGCCTTGAAGTGCACACCATGCTTCCCTTTTAGGATTTGCACAAACTGAGCATTCTTATTTTCTAAAGCAGATTTTTGATTGAAGTCCTGCTAAAAGCACATGGGGCCCTTGCACTGTCTCGATAAATCTTTGTGTCCTATCCACAGAGTTCAGGCAACAGAGTCAATAATCACGGTAACATGAATCATTTCCTACAGTGGGTCTGACTGGGATGATTTGAGGATGTTGATAACTTGTACATGCAAATTGCTATGTTTCTGTATGTACCTCAACACCAAATAGTTTACAGACTTTTAGAGAATCAGAACCACCCTAACATTCTCTTGGCCCCTAATGACAGCCATTCATACTTTGTTCCCCTCTGCTCTGCCAGCTCTCAGTCTTCCATTATATAATTAATGAAATTGCTCCAGATAATGACCTGTATATACTTCAATGATTTCCGCATGCACTTCATGCAATTACAGATGTAAACAATTTGTCTTCTTAAACATTTTGAGGAAGCATACATCTTAGGGCTATTTGTGTCAAAATATTATTGTCCCCTCTAATTTGGAAAGCTTCCTAATATCTTTAAAATATGTGGAACTAATTTAGCTATTTAAAAACCCAAATGGCTTAAATTTACCTAAATTCTCTTTTGAATGCTGTTTTTCCATGAAGCTGCTCATCTGTATCAACATAGTGCATATCTTTTCAAGCCTAGAAGGAAAATTTTTGATGCTTGTTGAGAGAAAGTAATTTGATGGATTTTTAGATATTGTCACCTAGATTCTAGTATTAAATAGAAGGTCTTTAGATATTTTGAGGACTGTAACTTCAGCTATGAGTAGCTGTTCTGCCAGAAGGCAGACATTTTCATACATTTATTGTGTGTGGCTCTCTGAGCCTTCTGGACTGACAAACTAACTTGTTACCATTTTATAATTTTCTCCACTGAGTATTCAGGTTTTATTCATTGCATAGCTTATCCTATTTGTGCTTTTTGTCATGGTTGTTACTTGCCCTCCTCTCCTGCTATGCAAAAGTGGCCATGCTGAAGCAATTTTCATCATAGATGACCATGTAGACAAACTATGCCCAAAGTATGGAAAAAGTTTAACTTTTTGCTTTTGCTGTTTGTCTTTAATGCCTTTTAGAGTGGGGGCTTTTCTACTGTAGTACTTGGTAATAACACTATTTGTTTTTCATTTCTTCTAGAGAGATGGAACACACAGTATCTAAGAGACATTAAATCAGAGATTAATTTATTTCATAGCATTTCTACTTTTAATGGATCATTGTTACTAGGCAGGAAGCCAAGTAGATCACCTTTTTTTTTGCTTCCATACAGAATCATTCTTTTCCTAAAACTAAAGGCTAAAGGTTGATAATCGCAATTGTTCACAGATTTTTTTTTCTATTGAATGCTGTGCAGTAAATTTTGTTTCACTACTGCACATAGAAGCTAGAAACTACAATTTCTGTTGCATTTTCAAGTCTTATAGATCAAAGTATTGCACATGGTTATATACATATACACACACATATATATATAAAATTTCAAGTTTAAATCTCTTTAAAACTGTGTCAATTCTATTAAAATTCAGAAGAGGACTAGTGGTAGCCAGGTTGTGATATTTAGTAGGGAGAGCTATCTGTTTTCCATCATAAATCAATAGCTAACACCTATTCATTTCACACAGTCCATCAAAGAGCCCCTACATGATTGTAATGTTTTTCCCTATGACTTTTAAGCAGTGAACTGAACATTTTACATTCAAAATACCTTCGCCAGTCCTAGCATCCTTATACAAAACAAGTTGTTGCGTCATCCTGTTATTCTTGTCTGTGTTTGAGTGTCAGCTGACAAACTTCTGAAGCTGGTCAGTTTTCTCAGTCCTCCAGGTGGAAAAGGAAGTGTTGAAGGATTTACTTTTTTTCAGGTATTGGCAGGTATCACAGCAAAATCCCCCCTTTCACATTCACATTTGTTTGGCTCATGTAGTGAATTCTGCTAATGCTTCTAAAGTACCTTGGAGTTTTAAAATGTTCTCCAGGTGTGTTCAAGCATGTGTCAGCTGACATCTGTTTTATACTGCTTTCTATCTTGTTATATCAGGGACGAGGTGCCCCAGCATAGGCTGGAAGGATGGGCCAAGGTCAGCTCTACCAAGTTCAACAAGGCCAAGTGCCAGGTCCTGCACCTGAGTCACAACAACTCCATGGATTGGTCTCTTCTCCCACATTTCTACACCACAGTGTTGTCAAGCATTGAAGCAGGCTGCTCAGGTTGATGCTGGAGTCACCATCCTGGAGGAGTTTCAAAGAGCACTGAGGGACATGGTTTAGTTTGGTGGTGAACAGGGCAGTGCTGAGATAATGATTGCCCTCAGTGATCTCAAAGTTCTTTTCTGACCTAAATGTCCCTGAGTTTCTGTGATAGTCTGAGTATCACACTAGAGACAACAACATGGCTTTCACTCAGTGAACAGCAAAGTCAACATTACAGGATTCCACATCAAAATCTTTCCATTAATTTGGGAACCAACAGACCGATATAATGCTGTGCAGTTGGAGCTGCAGCATTTCCTAGCCTGGAGATGTAATGAGCCATTAGCATACTACACTGACTGGAAATTTTGTTTATACTTCAAAAGGGCAATGAAGATGAAAAAGCACAGAGATGAAACACACATTTTCCCTATTCCTCAGTTGTTGAAAATACAAGAGGTCACAACTGAAAGCTAAACTTAGGTTGATTCCTCATGCAGAAAGGCTGTTTCATCTCTTCTGTCTTAGAAAAACTTAACAATTTAGGAAAACATTCTTGTACCATCTGCAGCGTGAAGTGGGTGAGTGGCAAGCTGTTGGGATGTGTATTTCTGTTTTGATGTATGAACATCACCGTTGAAGTTCAGAGAGCCATGCCAAAAGTATTTTAATATGATCATAATGGGTGTTTTTAAACATTAAATCCTTGCTTATTTCAAAAACAAATTTCCTAGCCATTTGTATAATACGGTTTATTTCTGAGTTTCAATCTAAAATTTTAAAGAGAGGGTTACTCAGTTTCCTGTTACTTTACAGATTTTAAAAATATATGCTGCCCTAAATGAGTGCCTTGTGTCAGAAATTTCCATAGACACATCACTCTGAGGTAACTTCTTATTCTATCAAATATTAGTTAGGTATAATTAGGAGACTGCATCAAGTTCAGAGGCAGAGATCCTCACTTTTCCAGATTAAATCAATCTGGCATTTCAGGCTTTGTTCTGGTTCTGTTCTTACCATTGAAGGTTTTGGAGACCCCGTAATAAGAAAATTTAAGTGCATGTTCTAAGTGCATCTGGTTATTTATTGAGACTTAAATATTTAATTTTGTCTTTAGGTTGCTTAGTTTTTGTGTATGGCTCTGATTTGGGTACTTCATGGATATGCAGATGAGGATTTCTGAAACAATATGTGGCAAGAACCTACCCTTGGAAAGAGGATATCAGCAATGAAATGGAATTTTTGAATAGTCTCATTATCCTAAGGATTTTTCCTTACACAGGCCTGTGGGAATATGGACTGTGGCAAAAGTAAATGAAGACACTAACTTTTCATAACCCTATGGCTCCATAATAAATGCAAAATGTTACTGTCCCCTTAGAACAGAAAATCTGGCCTACCTCTCCATAGTTTGCAGGAAACCACTTCATTTCACATTGTAGAAGTGAGATGTTAAGAGTTTTTCTGCAACACCTGAGCTTCTCTGAGGTTTTGACACCCATAGTGTTTAAGTTCTTAGGCTTAGGTGCATAACACTGCCCTTAGGTCAGTCCTTGGTTGCAGTTAGGGGCAAAAGGTTGTAATGCTGAATTTCAGGTCGCCAGAGCTTCTGATCTTCGGGGGTATTCACTTCCCCTTCACAGCAGCCAATAATGCTTTAGACACATCTTCTGTAGCCCCCAAGTTGACAGTGATGATCAGAAATGTATTTATACTTTAACATTTATTCTTCGATGAATATATGGAGCATAGTAAAGCCCGACCCTTTACCTCTAGTCTGTTAGCAAAAACCAACATTCTTACAAAACAAGCTAAAGTACCAGAAGGAGAACATTCGGGAGCTGTGTAATTAACTGGTTCTTGCTCATCCTGGTAAAGCAATGTATGGGTTTGCACAAAAATTCTTACTTCTAGTGTTGGCCTGAGTTACAAAATTACCTCATTCAGGAAACCATTGGGTGAGACGAGCTTAGGTGAAATCTGCTGCAAAGATCCTAAAAGTCTTCAATGGGCTTACAAGGGTAGAGCCTTGCAGGATTGATGCTTTTTCATCTGTAAAGCACATACAATTCAACATGAAACCTGGTCCAGGTGACCATGCTTAAGCAAGGGGTTCTTCCAACCTCAACCATTCTCCCATTCAGTGACCTCTTATTATATTGAGCTTTCCTTTCTTTCTATTTTTTTAAAAATAATAATTCTGTGTAGCTACTGAGAACAGGCAGTACCAGACTTGTTTATCTACATTTCTTTCATTATATTTCATCTGAATTTTGCCTGAGAACAACTTTCTTAAACTGTGCCCAGCCACAGCACTGGCTTAAGTTCTTAGAGGTGATTAATGCTAAAGGAAAAGTCGCTGCTTTCATTCTGTGTCCTTTGTACTATGCAGAAAAGCCTAATTTCCTACAGAGGTTTTTCAGGTGTGTTGCTGGGAAAATCTGGCTGGAGAGCCTCATAGGATCCCTTAGAAAGTGATGGATTAAGAGTGTGCTGGAGAGGGGTAAAAGAGCTCTGAAATGGCAAATGCTGTCATTTTACAGACCCTATCCTTTAGCAAGAGTAGGCTATGTGAGGGATGGCAAAAAGCTTCCTTAAAACTGACTAAACTCATTGAGGCCTGAGGAAACTGTGACCCACCTCTTAGCAGTAAAGTAGAAAATTCCAGAGTATCCCCAACAAAGCATTTACAGGCAAATTGCGAGCCTGAAGGATTCGAGCATAAGTGCATGATGCTGTAAATACTAATGGCACTGCTATCAGGTCTAATTGACTTAATAGGCTATTTGGTAATCATAAGTTAAGAATGTTATTCTTTGGAACTGGAACATGACAACATTAGACCTCTGTTGATAAAAATGACAGAATTATGTTCAATTACCTGTGGGGGAGATACACTTGTTATTAAATCCTGCTATCTATGAAATGCAAACTTTCATATGTGCTTAGAAATAAATTGCTTCATCAATAACAGCTTCACCCCCCTATTGCAGCAAGGCTGCTGTGTGCCCATGTGTTGGATCTATGCCTTACTTTGTTTTTAACATAACACATGTGCTGCTTCCTCTTATTGTACACTGAGCAAATCCAGAAACCACTTGATTTTCCTGCTGATACCTAATTTCCACGATCCTCCAATTTCAAATGGACTCCTGAAAAGTCTTCCCAAATACCTTTTGCTAAACTAGATTAGATCAAGTTCATAGTAAGTATTTGAAAAGAAAGTATAAAATGCTGTGTTCATACTGTGGATTTGGTTGTGTTGGATCGACACAGGCAGAATTACACAGACACTAAAAAAGTTACAAGATAAATTTGGCAAAATGCAAGGATTTAGGGGCAAAGATTTAAGTGTCTTCCTGAATGTAGTTTGTCAGCCTGCATGTAGTTTACCTTCTCAGTGCTAACAGCTTTATTGCACACAGCAGAAACTGCTATGGAAATCACATCCCACAAAATTATTGCCAACTGGCAACCAAGACCTAAATTTGGAAATCCATTTAGTTTTCCTGTTAATCAACTGTGCTTGATAAAATGGACAGTTGTAAATTAAAATTGTGTATTAGTGAAGTTGCAGTTATCTACTGCTGTATAAAGATAGCACTAGTACAAATCTCTTTTTGGCCATCTTTAATTAGCCTTGTTCTATATTATACATGTGTCCTGGTTTAGGGCAAATATTTAGGAGGAAACCTCTGGGGGGGGTCTCCTCTAGGAAGAGCCGATTCCAATCACTCCTCCCCCTACAGGTCTGGGAAGAATTTCCTTAGAGAAAAGTGGAAAAAACTATTTATTTAACAAATAGAATATTCACAAGCATAGGAAAAATTTGGATAATATGAAAACAATGAAACCTCTCCTTCCTCTGAAGAGATGGTAGCTTCAGAGTCCGTCTGAGTCCGGTTCAGTTCTCCTGTGGGGGGGGGGTCGATTGCCGGGCCCAGCTGTAGAAGTCGGTGAGGGGGGGGCCCCCCGGGGGTTCCCTGGTGTCTTGGGCCCACGCAATGCCAACCAGTCCCAGGAAGAGGAAAAAGGAAAAAATACCCAGCAAAGAAACAAAGTCTCTCCCTGCAAAAAAGCCGAGAAAAATCCCAGGAAACCCTCCGCTGTGAGCTCTTCCAGCACCCGCACCAGAGAGAATAAAAAAAACCCGCAGTCCTGCTGGAATGTAGCCTCTCCACTCTCTCAAGGCCTTTCTAAGTGATAAGATGTGACTCCTGCAGACAAATGGCTAGTGTTTTTTTTTCCCCTCCACTTTCATTCTCTCTGTCTCTCTGGGCCTAACTTAAAGCTGTAGAGCTTAACGTCCAGCATAAGCAAAAGGACGATTGGGGATACAAACAGGTCATATGGCCAACCCAGGACATTCCACCCCTTATCCCCATATCGTCATTTTAGTACCTAGACTAATATAGTCTGATTCTACACACACATATATGTATACATATATATACAGTGTACGGCTATTTACAGACGATGTTAGCAGAATTCAGCAAACAATGGTATTTACACATGGTTCTCACCCAACAATCAGATTATCCTGGGGTACACAACGTGTTGTTCCATCTTTCTGCATTATCCACCATGTGTAACCTGGTCCCTGAGCAAAGACAACCCCACAGATGGGTTTGTCTGTATTCGAGGCAAAGTTGACTTGATCCACCTTGTCCTTCAGTAGCTTCTGAAACCTGTCGTTTGGGGCTCCACACAGCTGCTTTCCACTTCCATTTCATCTCTACGATACGACAGGAACCATCAGTAAAAAGAGCGCAGTGTGCATCTTCTGCTGGCAGTTGATTGTATGGTGGAGCTTCCTCAGCCCATGTCACTTGCTCTTGTTCCTCTTCATCGGTGAGATTAAGGTTTTCACCTTCAGGCCAATTTGTAATTATCTCCAAAATCCCAGGATGATTCAGGTTTCCAATACGGGCGCGCTGTGTTATGAGGGCAATCCACTTGCTCCATGTCGCACTGGTGGCATGGTGGGTAGATGGAATCTTTGCTTTGAACATCCACCCCAGCACCGGGAGTCGGGGTGCCAGGAGGAGTTGTGCTTCAGTGCCAATGACCTCTGAGGCAGCTTGGACTCCTTCATAGGCTGCTAAGATTTCCTTCTCTGTTGGAGTGTAGTTGGCTTCGGACCCTCTGTATCTTCGACTCCAGAATTGCAGTGGTCAGCCTCGAGTCTCTCCAGGAACTTTCTGCCAAAGGCTCCATGACACACCGTGGCTCCTGGCTGCAGAGTAGAGCACATCTGATCCTGTCCTGACAGGGCCAAGCGCTACCGCATGAGCGATTTCCTATTTGATCTGGGTGAAGGCTTGCTGCTGTTCAGGGCCCCACTGGAAAGTGTTCTTCTTGCGGGTAACCAGATAAAGAGGGCTCACGATCTGGCTGTACCCGGGTATATGCATTCTCCAAAAGCCTATGGCACCTAGGAAAGCTGGCGTTTCTCTCTTGCTGATCGGTGGAGACATTGCTGAAATCTTGTTGATAACCTCGGTGGGAATCTGGCGCCGTCCATCTTGCCACTTCACCCCCAGGAACTGGATCTCTCCAGCAGGTCCCTTAATTTTACTCTTCTTGATGGCAAAACCAGTTTTTAGGAGAATCTGGATAATCTTTTCTCCTTTCTCAAACACTTCTGCTGCCGTGTTTCCCCACACAATGATGTCATCAATGTATTGCAGGTGTTCTGGAGCCTCACCCTTCTCTAGGGCAGCCTGGATCAGTCCATGGCAGATTGTGGGACTGTGTTTCCACCCCTGGGGCAAACGATTCCAAGTGTACTGCACACCCCTCCAGATGAAAGCAAATTGAGGCCTGCACTCGGCTGCCAAAGGAATGGACAAAAATGCATTTGCAATGTCAATAGTGGCGTACCACTTCGCTGCCTTGGACTCCAGCTCATATTGGAGCTCCAGTATGTCTGGCACAGCAGCACTCAATGGTGGGGTCACCTCGTTCAAGGCATGATAGTCCACTGTCAATCTCTATTCCCCTTCCGATTTGCACACAGGCCAGATGGGGCTGTTGAAGGGTGAGTGGGTTTTGCTGACCACCCCTTGGCTCTCTAGCTCACGAATCAGTTTGTGGAGGGGAATCACAGCATCTCGAGTTGTTCTATACTGTCGGCGGTGCACTGTCGAAGTGGCAATTGGCACTCGTTGTTCTTCTCCCTTCAGAAGCCCAACTGCAGAGGGATTCTCTGATAGTCCAGGCAAGGTACTCAATTGCTTAACGCCGTCTGCCTCCACAGCAGCTATCCCAAAAGCCCACCTGAGTCCTTTTGGGTCTTTGAAATATCCATTTTGGAGATAGTCTATGCCCAAAATACATGGGGCCTCTGGGCCAGTCAAAATAGAATGTTTCTTCCACTCCTTTCCAGTCAGGCTCACCTCAACTTCCACCACAGTCAAATCCTGTGATCCCCCTGTCACACCAGCAATAGAGACAGATTCGGTCCCCACATGTCTTGATGGGATTAATGTGCATTGCGCACCAGTGTCAACCAAGGCCTCATATTTTAGTGGTTCTGATGTGCCACGCCAATGAATCCACACAGTCCAAAAAACACGGTTTTCCCTAGCCCCCACCTGGCTAGAGGCAGGGCCTCCCTAAGCCTGGCCATTTTTCTTTCCCTGGGTGTACATCTTAGAGGTTCCTTCAAGGGGATCGGACATGTCGTCATCATCATACCTGGCAGTTCAGCCATGGGTAATTGGAGCTACTTCCTTTCTGGTGGAAATTCCTTTCTGTGTCTTATCTTCTTTCAATTCACGCACCCGTTGTGCCAGAACAGACGTGGGTTTTCCATCCCACCTTCTCATGTTTTCCCCACAATCACATAGGTAAAACCACAGATCACGTCATGAGGGGTACCTTCTCTCCTCTGGTGAACGTCTACATCTGGTAACTGAGCCTCTGAACTGTACTGCGCAGATTTGGAGAATCTCATTTCTGAGTTCTTTGTGATTCTCTTCCGTTTTCCGTAGTTGTTCTTCCACAGCTGCGATTCTTGCATGTGTTGGGCCACACACAGCATCTCCATATGCTTGGAGCTTCCTCCCCATGTCTGCCACAGTCACCTCTCTTTCGTCCCGCATCATTAGGGCTAAAGAAGCCTGGTGTTCTTCTGGCCCAAGGTGTGTAAGTTTTCACCACATTTTGGGTGTACATACCATTAAGTCTGGATTATTAGGCGCATTTAGATCCTGTGTGAAAACAATCTCTGCCACGGCCATTTCTCTCAAGCGTTGAATCCCTTGTTCTATTGTCTTCCACTGGGTTTGCTGCATATAGAGATCGTCTGTACACATGTATCTGCGTGCCACAGCTGCCAAGACTCGTGACCAGAGACTCCTAGGGAGAGCCCCCCTTACTGTTTCCTGGTCAATAACTGGTTCATGTAACAGGTGTCCCAAATGCCTCGCTTCAGTACCGTCTAGAATTGTAACGGCGCCTGCAGCATCCCAAAGACGGACTAACCAACTAATTATAGATTCATCAGGGCGTCGAGTGTAATCCTTTCTTAGGCCACGAAGGTCCTTCAGGGAAAAGGAATCGATAGTGTCTTCTGCCCTTGAGTCAGTTCTTGTCCCTGAGGGTCCTTCCCCCCCATCGCCTGCCCGTGAGGGTCCTTATCCTTCATCATCCTCATCATCATCCACTGGTCGATCTGTTTTGGTTTTGGCCTTCTTTCCTGCAGCAGCGACTGCCAGTGCCTTAGGCTTACTATCTGGTCCAGGTGCTGGCTTAGGTTCAGTGTCTGGTTTAGTTGCAGCCTGGGGGACTTGGGCTGCTTCACCTTCCTGCCCCGTGCCTCTATCTGCTGCCCTGCCTCACCTTCCTGGCCTTGTTCCTCTATCTGCTGCCCAGCTTCACTTTCCTGGCCCCTTGCCTCTATCTACTGCCCTACAGCATCCAGCAGCGTGTGATAAGCATATGCCAGGGCCCAGCTTATTGTAATGATCCTTTCCTCCTTAGAACCATCATTACACTTCTCTTTCAGATATTTGGCCACCCTAGTTGGGTTCTGTATTTGGTCACGTGGGAAGTCCCAAGCTATGGGTTCTGAGAACTCTTTCAAGATCTGGCCCATATCCTCCCATTCTCCACACCACTCTGGATGTTCCACAACTGGGTCAGGTGTTTCCTCAGTCCCTCTGCAATCATCCTCAGCCCCTCTGCACCTATCAGCCCTCATTCTAGAAAAGTTGTAAACCATATAGAAGAAACTCACCATCTGAAATATCAGCAAAGTGGTTTCTTTGGCATCTAGGGGGTACTGAGCATTTTGAAAAAATGATGTAACAGATGATGTAACAGATGATGTGACAGATTGAAAGGAGAAGAGGAAAGGGAAAGGCTGGGAAGCCTCATCCCCACCTTTAAGGGATTGGGTGCCATTATCAACAAACCCCCAGAACATGCTACTGAAACTAGGATACAAGGTGGGAAAGAAAAACAACAGACCATAAATAGCTCGAACAATTCCTAGTAGGTTAGCTACACTCTCTATAAATCAGTATCACCACAAACAGCAAAACAGCAACTTTAAGCCATACCCCCCTACGATAAAAACTCCGTGCCAGGAACAACAGCGAGTAGCAAAGCCAGCCTAGGAGCCAGGAAGCTACCACAGCTGTCCACGCACAGAGGTAGAATATGAAGTCAACCAGCATGGCTACTGAATGCTCTATCTCAATACAGAGCAATCACAACCAAAATACAAATCAGTACAAGTTTTTTCCACTTTCTCAAGCCCCACATTGGGTGCCAATAGTATTTGTCCTGGTTTAGGGCAAATATTTAGGAGGAAACCTCTGGGGGGGGGTCTCCTCTAGGAAGAGCCGATTCCAATCGCCCCTCCCCCTACAGGTCCGAGAAGAATTTCCTTAGAGAAAAGTGGAAAAAACTATTTATTTAACAAATAGAATATTCACAAGCATAGGAAAAATTTGGATAATATGAAAACAATGAAACCTCTCCTTCCTCTGAAGAGATGGTAGCTTCAGAGTCCGTCTGAGTCCGGTTCAGTTCTCCTGTGGGGGGGGGTCGATTGCTGAGCCCAGCTGTAGAAGTCGGTGAGGGGGGGGCCCCCCGGGGGTTCCCTGGTGTCTTGGGCCCACGCAATGCCAACCAGTCCCAGGAAGAGGAAAAAGGAAAAAATACCCAGCAAAGAAACAAAGTCTCTCCCTGCAAAAAAGCCGAGAAAAATCCCAGGAAACCCTCCGCTGTGAGCTCTTCCAGCACCCGCACCAGAGAGAATAAAAAAACCCGCAGTCCCGCTGGAATGTAGCCTCTCCACTCTCTCAAGGCCTTTCTAAGTGATAAGATGTGACTCCTGCAGACAAACGGCGAGTGTTTTTTTTTTTTCCTCCACTTTCATTCTCTCTGTCTCTCTGGGCCTAACTTAAAGCTGTAGAGCTTAACGTCCAGCATAAGCAAGAGGACGACTGGGGATACAAACAGGTCATATGGCCAACCCAGGACAAAATGCAATTAAAATGCTATTAGTGGCATATTTCTAAAGAAACCAATTCTATTCATAAAATATTTCTTACAGGATAAAACAAAACAAAAACCCAAGCTAAAATAACAAACCAAAAAATAACTGCATGACATGGATTTTAGGAAGTTAATGTTTTAAAATACAATCATATTGCTCCCATCTTTTCTATTTTTCTTGTTAGTTTAGCAATGTCAGAAGGCCACCAGAGCTGTTTGAATGCCTAATCAAAGTAGAGCTGAATTTCTAAATTAAAAACAAGATGCAAACAGATTTTCAAGGTATCCTTTATCTTTTTGTCTAAATTCTTGCTCAGTTAGAGTTTTGCTGGCTAGCTGGACCTAATCTTTCAGGCTTTCAATGTAGGGCTTTTTTAAAAATTATTTTTTATTGGGACAATTTCATACCAGCACCTAGAAAAAGAGACTGATCAGCTGATCTGAATTTTAGCCACCTCTGTATGTAGAATTCCAACAATGTTACTGGAACTGCTCAGAGAAAGGCTGCTCATAGGGCAACTGGGAACACCAGCTTTTGTTTTGTGAGGAGATTAATAATATCACTTTGTCAGTATTGCTTAATATGTAAAACATGTTATGAAAACCCCAGTGCTCAGGGGAAGAACATACATTTTGCTTTTATATTCCCATTATGCCAGGAGCTCTCTGAACTCATATTTTCTATGTTCTTTGAATTTAAAACAGGCAGTAGACTTGGAAAAAATAATCTCTAGAGTTATATGACCTATTAGGTTGAGTGTTTAATTAATGAAAGAATTAGTGAAAGGCAAAAGAAACCTCCATTCCTGTTAAGGCTGGGGGTCTCTATTAGGACCTGGCATGTCTGAGATTTCTTTTGCATTCAGAACTGGTGATTCAGGTAGTTTTCCCTACCCACTCCAGATCTTTGAGGCTGTATTCAGAAATAAAATCTCATTGGTGAAAAAAGACCACTGGGAACTGATTAGCAAGAGAGAGAAAATGAATGGGAAAAAAAATCCAGCAAGTAGCCTTTCCTACCTCTTTCATCTTCTGAATGTATAAAAATACATATAAAAAAAATGCATATCTAGGGAAATACATATAAAGGAGCTTACTATCCACAAATCTACTCAAGCCTGATTTACAGTATGTTGAAACTGATGAGAATTTTTTTCAATTATCTATAGATCATTGCTAGGAGATTTATTGTTCTGAATCCATATTCATGGACTTTGACTTTTCTATCACAATTTTAAAACATTCTTTAGGTAAAGATATGAAAATTAAGGTTGTTTAGTACTAATGAATGTCCTTTTACATGGATCTCATTTTCTTTCAACCTTAAGTTTTGAGACATAGCATGAAAAATCCTCAGTGGATTATGAAAGATCCAAAGAAACTGCTTTTGTTTTATTTCACTGGGGGTTTTTTAACAGTTTGCAAGTGCACAACTGGACAGTTATGTGGCCATGGGCCTAAAACCCCAATATTCAGTGACATGCAATCTGAAGTTTGTTTACACCACAGAATGAAAATAAAAATTTCTACTTTATGGCACTCCCTTATCACAGATTTTTTAGCAGAATTTTTAGTGTTATCATCAGTCTTTATTTTCTGTCTGACCAGTTTCTTTCTGGAGCTGTTTGGGGTGTTTTCTTGTTTTGTGAGTTTGGGTTTTTTGGTTGGTTGGGTTGGGATTCTTGGTTTTGGTGTTGGTTGGTTGGTTGGTGTTGGGTTTTTTTTTTTTATTATTCCCTCTGGACATTTTATGGTTTGGGCTGGGTCTTTTGTTGTTTGTTTCTAAAGCAATCCAAAGATGCAGTTGTAACTATGTGAAACCAATAGTTTCATCTCAGGGTTGTCAGATGTGGCAATTAACCAGTGTTTGGATGCTGAAGCACACAGCACTTGTGTCACACTCTATTTTGGTGTTAAGCTGACTAAATATGATTTGAAGGCAGTTAGTGATCACCTCCCTGCAGAAAGTGGCTGCCAGTTCTAGGGCTGGCCCACTAGGAGCAAAGAGCAGGTTTTGTTGGTATCAACACTTTAAACTCAGATCTCTACTTAGTAAAACCCTTCCCACAGTGGTGTAGTTCTGTTTGTATCTCTTTAGGTGTTAGTGGGGGTTAGGAACCTATCTCATGAAGTCATGGACAGAGTCTGGCCATTACTGAAAAACATCCAACACTAATACCCATATTTTAAAATTGGGCCACGTTGTTCCTTTTGTAGCCAAAGATTTTGGGTTTTCCTTTAATATTTAGGGACAGGCAAATTGTCACTCCTTGTCCTATATTGCCTGTAACTTCTAGTAAGTGTGCTTTGTTTTAAAAAAAAATGATAGAGACTATCAGCATTGCCCTGTATAAAACCAATTGATGGCAGTACTGAAGCTTGGTCTGAGGCAAGGACAGTTGTTGCATGGGAACTCCTTTTTCCAGCTTTCAGCAATTCACTGTTTCCAACACTCTCCCATTTGAAATGGTGGTGCTCGGTTTTTTCACTCCCTCACTGGCAGAGCCTCCTCATGCTGGGGAGAGTAGGGTGCACTCTCTGCTGCAGCTTTGCTGCTCAGGTTAGAAGATAAAATGCTTGCCCTCAAAGGCAGCACTACCCTGTAAAACACACCTTGCTGAGTAGAGCAGGTGGGAATTTCCACTAGGATATGCCAACGCTGGACGTGTGGCTTTACCTTCCTGGGGTTTCAGTTTAGCTCTTCAATCAATTCTGTCTGAAATTTGCATAGGTTTGTTGTTTTTTTATGTCAATGTCTTATCTTGTGCAAACCCTTAGCTCTGAGTATTCCAAACAGTTCAAATCCTTGCTGCTTTGTACTCTGAATATTTATAAAGCAAAGATCAGGGTAAAAAGTCCCTGTCTGGAAACAAAGGGGGTTCATGCCCTGGAAGCTCAGATCATGAACTATTGATAAGATTCTTTTATTGTGTTTTATGTCTGTTCACATTGTATCTGATGAAGCACATGTATTAGTTGTTAATATGTTTTCCAGTGCTTCTGGTAGTGAATGCTGGTACATTCACCAACCCTGAAATTAGAGGAAGAAAGAAAATCTAAGCCTAACTCAGATACTACTATGTACCAAATTATATTACTAAATAATAAAGTCATCATATTGCTGTAATTTATCCTCTGTGCTTCCCAAGTCTAGTATGTATTTCTCTGCAATACACACTTCTATGTTCATTCTTAAAATCTATCTCTGTTCTAATGTACAAAAGTACTTCAGTCTCTTTCTAGTTGGAATTTGAAGATGATGGCAGGTTCTGAAGCTCTTGCTTAGATGCTGAAGTCTTAGTGATGTTTTTGCCTTGTAGATGTAAGTTGCTACTTTATGGTGTTTCCTTCTCAGCTGCTTTTCTTCTTCTTTTTTTTTTTTTGGTTTTTTTTTTTTTTTTCAGAGTACTGTTTCCATTCAACTGTCTTTTAAAACAAAATCACACAGTTATTTATCAGAGAACCCAGTCTACTGTGTCAGCTAAAGGATCATAAAAAGCGGCTTATTTTCCCTCTAGTATCTCATTGATGGTTTCCAATACTGCACTGTATAATGTGGTAAATTACAGAACTTATAACTAAATACTGCATGAACCAGTGTGGGGGAAAAATCCTTCTATGTTATAACACTGCTCAAGGAAAGATCCCCAAATATTATTTGCATCTCAGAAGACTTAAGACGGCTCAGCTGGGACAGAGCTGAACTATCTCGACCAGGAAGAATATTCTTTCACTTCTGTGGTTTCTAATTATATATATTTGAATTAATTACATGGAAACATAACTTGGGATGTGACCTAGTTTATAGATTTGACATTAACTATGTCCAATGTACATTAGGAAAATAAATGTTAAAAAAAGGCTTTATTGAACACAGTTTTACATAATGCAATAGCCATTGTGAATTTTCTGTGGACGTGGTGATCAGGAAAGCAAACATCTCCACTGCTTTAAGCAATTACCCCTGTGCCCTGATGATGTGCTAAATATATTATACAGCTTTTAGCTGTGAAGAGTCTTTTTATACCAATAAATTGGTTTGACAGAAAGTTTTTGGGGTTTGATTTCAAAGTGACAAGAGAGAATTTACTAAAAGTTTTGATTTCTAAAGTGCTGCTCTAACAAGAATCTGGTACAAGAGGAAATAGGGAGGAGAGATAGTATTTAATGCATTGTGATGTTAGGTACTGGTTAGTGTTCTACAAATACTTCTAAGAAGCTGCTGCAACTTTTGCACTTTTTCCAGGCCTAACATTTTTCAAGTTCTTGTTTGATAATTAAAGTGAGGAATGGCTTCTCTGCTGTCTTGGCTCAGCAAAGTCAGTTCATCTGGGGAAGAAATTGAACTGGAGTCTTCTTCAGCCTGTGCATCAAAGGATTTCCAGTGTGAGGTGTAGTTCTAAAGTTCTAGTCAAGGTCATTATCTTTGGTATGTTTTAACCTGGATATTCTTCAGTTTTGTAGGCACTTGAATAATTAGGCATGATTACTCTGATAAATCGTGAGCAAAGCCTGCTTGAGGCCAAATTGGTCTGTAGGGCACAGATAAGGTCTCTGGTTGCTAAATGAGCAGTACTGCATGTAAAAAGGGGGCCTACAGTATTCAACTTAGAATGTTAAACTTGCAAAACCCAGACTTTTTATAACAGCAACTAGTTTTAGCTTTTTTTTTTTGTAAGTCACCAGTTAGGTAAAGTCCCATGACTCTTCAACAAAGTAGTAGAAAATATTTTTCTCTGTAACTGCATATTTGTAGGAAGTGGAAGAAAAAGAGCTTAAAAGAGAGGAAGTGTCCTTCTCTTGGAAACTGCCTGGGTTAGTCAGCAATTAATAATGCTGCATTATTCAGACATAACCTTTCCACATCCTGGCTGGAAATACTCTCTAATTTTAGAACACATTAGTCATTATATGTAGTAGGTCAGAGGATAATGTTACACTCCAAATCAGCTTCTTCTGTAATCTTTCTAAACCTGTAATGCCTTCTTTCACACAGAAATGCAATTGTCAGCCACTCAGTGTCACAATTTGCAGCAATGGGATGAGCAGTGTATTTTCACCCTTTCTGCTTGTAATAATGAAAGAAGAAATACCTGTTACCATTGTTTTTCCAATCCAAATGGATTATTATACCCAGTGAGAAGTGAGGGATGTATGTTGGGACCTCATTAGAACTACTTGCTCCTGCTTCCATCAGCTGTATATTTCTTAGCACAAGCTTCTTAAGGACAATGTTTCATTAGCAGCTTTCATCCATGGATCTTTAAGAGGTTTAGTTACTTAGTAATAGTTGTGCTTTAAATTTATTAGTTAACTCATATTATATGCCTTTGTGAAAGACCCAAAACATTTTTAATCTTAGATATACTGTAACAGAGATCAACATCTCACAAAGCATGTGTGATAAACTGGGATAGGGGCACTTCAGATGACTGACCTGATTTTCATAGGTGTTGCATATGTGAAATCTAAATTGGCTGTCTGACTTAATGACTTGGGGAAGGCCGTTTTAAATTATTTGCACACAGCTGCTTGATGACCCTGGTCATTTAACTCTCAGTCCCTTGCTTTAATGACACATTATGATTTGCTCTAATGTGAAAAAAAATATGATTTTCATGTGCCATTTCTGTCACATAGAAAAGAATCCGACAGTATGACTTTTAAACAACAGAAAATACATTGTTGGAAGACAATGAGCCAAATGAGAGAAAAGGAACTCTTTTTTCTAGTCATTCTCAGTTAAAGTAGATGTGAATTTGGCAGAAGTTCTTCTTTAGAACTGCTTTAGAAAAACCCCTCATATTTTTACTAGAGCTAATGAAAAACCTTTTTACTTAAGTCAGTGTGCCCTCTATTTTATCTGCAGTTTTTGCACAGTGTTTGCACTACTTTATCTGAGGTTTTCCCACTTTAGTTTTTATTTTTCTGTAAAAGAAAGGGTTGACAAATGGCTGTACCTATAAGATCTTGAGTATGTAGTAGATGACATAGAAGCATGGCAGGTGGTAGTATCAACCCAGGGCAGCTCACACTTAATTATTGGCCTGGCTTACAGGAGAAAATTTCTTACCGTACCTTGTCAGAGGCCTTTTGAGTAAGATTATGAATTAACTGGAGGGAGGTTAACAAAGCAGTACAAATCAGCACATAAACCTTTTCCATTAAGCACTAACTGCATGCATTTCCCTCCCTCCCTTTTTCTTTTAGAGATAAGAATAGATTCATTAAAGTAGTTCTAAATATTTTATCACTTTTACTATACTCGTACAGACAAGACTTTGCAATACAGCCTCAGACATAATTCCTAAATGAGCTCTCTCCTTCATAAAAACTCTCATTAATCTGTCTAAAAGAAGTTGTGTGTCTGTCTGGTCAATAAAACCACTGTCAAACCTGTGATGTGTTGGTTTATGTGTAATAAAATAAAGCAACCTAAATGAAAACATTAATGACAGGATTATAATTCCTGAATCTAATAGAACACTTGCCTTTTTTCTGTGGGGAAATAAGATTCTTGGGGTTTTGAGACAATGAGTGTCTCTCATAATTGAGGGGTCACAGAGTAATTCATTGTCCTTCTGAAGTAGAGGGAAATTCTGCTCCCAAGTAGTGGAAAACTGGACCTTATTAAAACCGTTCTGAATTTGCTTCTAATTCCAAGGATGTAACTGATAAGCCATTCTCTTTGGAGTGTCTAATCACTATTTAGATTATGGGTGCTACCTTGATGTCTGAAAATGATCTTCACTTTAACAGGGCTTGTCACATTGTGACATCTTGTGGAACAAATCATTCCTAGTACAGTTGGTTACATCTTCTACCCAGGAAACTGCTTCTGTTTTGTGACAGATAGGAGCTTGCCACACAGAGAGATCTTTTTCAAAGGGTTCTTATCCTTCATTTTGTGATGGTACTACGGTATCAAGACTTGTCTTTGTGGCATAACAGAACACTTTGCAAAAATCCAAGACATTTCAGGCAGAATGGAGAACATTCCCAAAGTGCAATACAGCAACCAAATGAAAAAGCATCTTGTATTTCTAGAGAAGGGATAGGCAGGCATGTGAAGAAAATTATATGGGCAGGTGGAAGTGTACTAGGTAGATATAGTGATTTTAATGGGAAAAAAATTGTCGTGGAAGTAGAGAATTTGACCCTGGGACTAAAAGATGCATCTCTGTCAGGTGCCTGTACATAGAAACATAGCTTCCTCTATCTCCAGGTTGTTGTGGATAAGTAAGTAAATATTTAAAAGCTGTGGGGAGCCTTATAGACTCTCTGTTCATACTCTCTTTAGTGGCCGATTATAAATCTTTATGTGAAGGGTAGTGAAGGAAGGAAAGGTTTTCCTGATTGGTAGAATCTCCAAGTATTAATGTTTCAAGGATGGATTTTACCCTCTCTTGGTGTAAAGATTTTGCCCTGAGAGGCAGAAAAACTAGCGAAGTTCCAAAGGCTTAAGAAAAACCAAAGCAATTAAATAAATAAGCTGGATTTCCTGTTGGCACTCGATGCATGGCCAGCTTTAGATAGACCTGAAGGAGGACACAGGTTACTGCTGCAATATGTAAGATTTGGTGTATGGCACTGAGAGAACTGTGATCTTTGGAATATTTCCATGGGAAGGCTGCATACAGTTAGTGAGCAGTTCCTGAAAGAAGGAGGATGCTTAATGATAATTTGAAAAAAATAGGTCGTTGTTGTTTTACTCCAAGTTTGTAACTCTTCATAATTCCCTTCTCATGTGTAGTTCTAAGGCAAACAATGATGAGTGTGTTATTACATAGAACATGCATTTTATTTCCCTGTGTTTTTGGATAAGGGCTCAAGCTGGTGCTTTTGCACAGAACCAAGCTCTGTTTCATTCAGTAATTTACTCTGGACTTTGCACAAGGTTTGCAAATAAATAAAAAGTGTAGTACACCTGAATGCAGTGGAGATGGACCACAGTAAGTATAAGTGAATGTACATCAGTGCCTGGTGCTCCCTGAATATTAGTCAAAGAATCCAAATGGTTTTTGAAATGATAAGTATAAATATTTTTAGAATATCAAGTTTATACATAAATATTGATAAGTTCCACTAAACAAACCATTAAAAATGCTTTAAATGGATTAAGATATCTTACTGAAAAGCCATTCCCACTATCAATATCTTGGTGCTGGTTATGCTTTCGTATTAAGTCAAAGAAAGAACATTGTGAGGGAGGCAGACTTGTCACTGAGAAGAGTGTGGAGTGTGATGTTTGAAACATGAAGGAATTTAAGTGGTTTCCGAAACAGAGGAAATAGGGGGGAAATGTCAATGTAGTAACAGCACTGTGTGGAATAGATAAACATTTTTCTTGTTGAACTTTGCTTTGGCATTCACACAATGATACCTCCAGAGTATTTAAGAATCACTGGAAAGAACCAACAGTAACTTTGTCCACATAAAACTTGTCAGGCTGGTTCACTTGCTATAAATGAAAGCCTCTTCAAGGATTCCACACGTAGTAATTTTTGCAGGACATCAGAATTCAGCCAGAGTTTAGCCACCAGAGAATGGGTATTTTTTAAGGGTAAACCCAGGTTTTCCATAGAAAATCTGGAAATCATCTGGCAGGGGACAACTGCACATCTGTTGTGGCCATGTCTGTACAGGACACTCTAAAGTGGACACTTCATTGCACCAACCCCACAGTGGCAAGAGTTTCTCACCGAGTCAGGTAGGGAATGCATCACAGCTATTTCTGTGAGGCTCAAATTAAATCAAAATTCTTGACTGAAAGGAGGGGTTTATTCTTAGAACGGTGTTTCAAGAAAAAATGAACATCTCAAAATAAGAAAAGGGCCTGAAAAGCTTAGGTTATTCTATGTTAAAATATGTTACAAACAGTGTTGCTTCTTTTAGAACAAGTTTTTTTTAATTATTATTATTTTTAGCTTATAATACCAATATTATCTATTTCCTATATATTATATATATACTATAATATTATATACAAAATATTTTGTCTTATAATACCAAAGATAAAGTTAAAAAATTATCTGCTTGGTGATAAATGTAATTCCTTTGTGGAGTTTATAATTTATTTTTTTTTAGAATCAGAGCAAAAACATATTTTAAATTCTCAGAATCTTAGCCAAGGGGAATTCTTGTTCTACAAACAGACCTGAGGAAAAATCTGGAAATATAAATACCATTTGGAGAGGAAGATGGGATACAACCCTTATGAGAAAGACAAAAGTAGTTTCCCAGAAAAAAATAAAAAAGTTTTCTGCTGCCAGCAATTGAAAACTTAACCAAAGGCTGAGGCTTTAAAAAAATCTTTATATGGATTTGGGACTTATATATATATATATATTTTTGTTTCTCTCTGAATTTTATTCAAAAAAAAAAATGGTTGCAAATGTTTAGCAGAAGTGGATGTTTCGGTGGTGCATTCAAGACTGAGTAATTTCACTGTTTCAGACAAAATTATGTGTACTGAAATGGCTGTTACACTGGAAGACAGTGACAGCTCTTTTCTTCATAAATTATGAGTAAATTGAGAATGAAGTTATGTGTCAGGACAATGTCTGCTCCTTAAATATTTTTTTTCCATAGATTTGTATTGATGAGTTTATAGATCTTAATGCACAGGTATATTTGGAGGAGAAAGGAAAAAATGCAAAATAGCTTTTTTCATATTTTCAAACTTTAAATTTAATTTTTTAAAATAAAATTTTTAATGTCAGTTACTTATTATATTTTTATAATGAAGTGGTTTGAAAAGCTTACAAGATTTCAAAAAGAAACTTTATTTTGAGCAGATAGTTTAAGTGGTTGTTTTCTAGTTCCCTTCAATTTTACACCTGAACAAGTACATAGTATCAAGTGGAAGCCAATATGAACTGCTTTGGACTGTTTAATGTAGCAAAAACAGAAAATAAAATAGAAAATAAAAATTACTAGATTCAAAAAATTCCCTTACATCTGGAAGCTGGACAGGACAGCAGCACACATTTTCCTTCTGAGGATTACTCTTTCCTTCCAAATATTTACATGATTTGTGCAGAAATTAGGAACTCCCAAGAGAAGTAGCTTAATTACATCTACACCATAGGATTGGTGGAGCTGATTTAAATCTGTGGTTTTGAGCAAGGACAGAGTAGATTTGCAGGGGAAAGGCAGCATCAGCTCTGAGAAGTCTTTAATGTGTCAGACTTGTGACTGGAGCCATCAAGAACGTGGCGTTTATGGGGTGATCCCTTTTCCACAGACTTGGTAAATGGAAACCAGGTGTCACTATCAGCCAAGCAGGCTGAAGTCTGTTTTATAATCCCGTAGCAGGCCACAGAGGACATAGTTATAAAAAAAGATTTCTTGAGGAGGGAGACCAAAGTGCATCCTTTCTTCCTTTGTTGTGTTTCTTACAGCCACAGCTAGAAGTTACTGCAGCCAGTGGTGCCATTGAAGTGACTTCCAGGGGATATTCCCCCCTCTGGATCCCATAGCAGCTGGCTTCTTCTTTTTTTTAAAAAAAAAAAAAAAAAAACAAAACCCAAACCTCTAATGCACGGGGGAATCAAAGCCATTAACTCCTGCAGACCATAGTAACTTTTAGAAGTTACCCTCAAAGATTATCAGTGAACCAGGGAAGGATTTAATGGATCAGTGGGAAGATATGTAGAGATTTCCAATTCCATCTACAACCTCCTGAAGCAGGAGCCCTAATAGGAACTGTGTTGTCAGACCTCCATCTCCCCACCTTGAGACCTCTCAAGGGCACACAGGCTGATTTCAGGCCTCCCTGACACTGCTTCAGAGCACTGTTTTGCTGTTGTTGCAAATCTTTGCAAGATTTCCTCAAGAATGAGAACAAGGTATATGAACAAGGTATATTTTCCCCCTTGTTCTTGCCAAAGCAATAATGAAATACCCTGAACAGGTTCTCTTACTAGTGAATCTTGAAGAGGGAATTCCATTTTCCTGATCCCTGCCCCTTAAATTTCCTTCAGGGATGAATGGGTTTGTATAGGAATTAATAATTTTCTCGCTACACCAAAAAAAAAAAAAAATTGAAACATAGAGGAAAATTCAGTCTCTGGCGATTTTTGAAGAGCGCAATTTCTACTGCTTAAAATCTTTATCAGACCATCTCATTAGATGGCTCAAACTACTGCAGAATGATCTTTAAGCAGATGCTGCACAGACTGAGGGAACTCACTGCAGGATTTCAAACACTTCACTTAATCATGTGTTGTAATCAGTGATTAATGATGGGAGAGGGAAGCAGAGAGGCATTCTATTTCCTCTTTGAAACAGTTTCACCTGACCTTTCCTAAATGACCCTCGGATTAGGTTCCTAATAACTTCTAATTAATATTTTCCACATGCTGCTCTACATAGGGAATCTGATTCCTTACTTCTTTCTAATACCCAGCAATTACTGTATTCAGTCACAACTGTGACAAGATCTTGATGACCATAGTGACTGTGAGGGCACCCCAATTTTTTTTAAGAAGTGCAATACAAGTTCAAAACACAGCTCTAGAAAAAAAGAATTTTTAAAGTGGTGTTAGATGCACAAAGTGTATTTTAAATATTCTTTTCTATGACAGAATAATTTTTAGCAGATTCTTGTTTGAGAGTATTAAAAGTTATTATGAATGAGTCACACTGCAAAATCTGTAGAGATAAATTTGGACTGTCTTTATTGAGTTTGCATGTTGAGTTAAAAAAGACGCATTTTTTACATTGGCAAAGCCTTTATTATTTATCAGCAGTAATGCTGTTTATTGTACAATCCTAATTGTAATTTCATGTGGATTTTACATCTAAAAGTAGGTAACTGGAATAATAAATTTCTTTTTCAAGATTTTAAGGAAGAGTTGTATCTGGATATAAAATAGGCTTTTCCCTAAAATTATTCTGTGTGAGTGCAAGAGTTCCCTTTACTAACAAGCAAATCTATAATTTCATCTACTCTTTTTCTGATGAATCTTTTATTCTAAAATCCATTATATATATAGGTAGTGGAGGATTGAGATGCAGTGATAGATCACTTTCCTGATGTCCAAGCAGCAATAACATGTGAAAGCCTCCTAAGCATAACCTGCAGCTTTGGGCAAAAAAAGGAATCAACAAGACTTAATAAATTTGAAAATGTGAGCTAAACAAAAAAAAAAATACACTCATAAAATGTGAATGGAAAAGGACTTAGAAAAGGAATTTTTACCATAGTGAGAGATTTTATAGAAATTTCTTCCTACAGTTCAGGCATTAGAAGATTATGGTGCATGACACAAGAAGCTGGTAAGTTTGATGGCTTTGTGATATTTTGTAATAAATGCTACAAAATGGTACCACTGCAATTCAGAGACAGTTATAGTGACGCAATTTTTTTTTTTCAATATTTACAGGTTGCATTCATTCATCAAAACATTAAAATTTTTCCATGGAATTACCGAGTGACCTACTACTGAGATGTTTCTTCATGTGCTAAAAATACTTTTGATTTTTTTTAATATTTATTTTAAAACTGACTTACCAGTTCTTACCTAAATGCACCATGACTTTGACAGTTTAGAGATCCCCAGTGCTCACACCACCAGTAACATTTATAGTTCACTGGTGTATGAATGGCAAACTTCTCAAATGCATCCTTTTCTCTTACAAAATTATCAGTATTGTAACAGTGCTCCTAAGTGTGTGTGCCAGGAGTGTCACTATTCACACCATTCCATCAGCAAGCTGATGTGTACCTTGCATGGCAGTAATGAACAGATGGCAGACTGCAACAAAGTGCTGACTTCAGACTTTGATCAAACAAGTCCTTTCATCACTTGTCAATTGTTGGGATTTTTTGAATCCTGATCAAGATGCTTTAGGAGCTGAGTGGAGTCATTTAAACCTTAGGGTAAGGCAAGTGTGAATTACTTTCTTGTTCTGTGTTCTGTATTGCCACTTTTTTCTGAAAGTGAGGAATTAATCTGTTGGAAGTCATGATTGAAGTAGGAGGGAGCTGTGCATCCAGGCAAGAAAATAGCTCTTTCTATACATGTATGCAAAAACTCAATGACTTAAATGACAACTCTCACATGAACTCACGCTGAAGTGACTGTCCAGGACAAGTTCTGAGTTTATTTCAGATTTCCTATTCTATCCCAAAGATATAATTCATGTTTTCTCATCCCAGGAGCATTAAAGGACAAGCTGAGGGTTTAAGACCATCTGAACAAAATTAAAACTGTCCTGTAGCAGTGACCTGTCATTCACTTTTCCCAGTGTCACCAGTCTCTATGAAATTTTATGTCATTTCAGCATGTCTCATTTACATTGGATATCTTCCCTGCTTTTTCTGCGATTAGTAATGCTTCATTTTGGAAGAAGCTATCCATTATCTCTTGTGCTACCTACAAAAAAGTTTCAAATCCCACAAATTCCCAAAGGATACCTGGTTGTTTCTGCTTTTCTTTCAAATGCAGCACACAGAAAAATCGTGACACTATCACTGCAGTTATTTTAAGTCTGCACTGCCTTGACTTATTTTATCAAGTACCTACATACAATATGCTAATTTTTCTTTTTTTTTTCTACACATAGTACTTTGTTGGGTAAGTATTAATTTTTACCTGTTTTTAGCTCTATTGCTTCCAATTATTGTAGCTTCACATTTCTTGCAGCTTCAGATGGAACTGTTTGAGCAGTGAGAAGTGGTTTAACGTCTGTCCGATAAGAAAATCTAAAGAGCTTGACATTCTGTATCCAATTCCATTTCCCAGGCAGTATAAACTAAACTGGTGCACTCTCCTCGATTTTTGAGGTCTGGGGATTAAAAATCTGTGTAATTCTGGTGGGATGCACATACATAGGCTCATGGGAAGAGGAACAGATATTCTTTCTAGCAGAGGATTCTTCCTCAATTTTCATGACAGATAAGTCATAACACCTTCAAATGTCTAAACATCTGTTGAAATTATGATAGAACTCAAATGTCTTCAAAGCAATTCTGATAATCTTTCATAAATATCAGCAAAATCCATTTTTCTCTAACTGTATTTTGGGAATGGTTCATTAAATGCCAATGTGTTCATGTTAAGAGGATCTACCAGAAATACTGTTGTGGAAATATTCACAAAATCTGCTTCCTAGGCAAAAACCCTAATGTGGGAATGCCTTTAGGTTTGACTAGACTGATCACTATAAACAAATTCAGTTCCAAGTAATAATGAAAATTTATAAATTTTCAGTTAAAGCTGTTTATCATTTGTTGCTAAAATAGGTCATTAGCAAAATCAAATACCAAGCATCAGGTTAGAAAAAAAAAGATATTTCTGAGTCTGACAAAATCTGTGACCTTTGAAGTCTTCAATTACTTCCTAGAACCTGAATTTTCACCTCCAAGTTTCTTTGCTGAGCTTACTAAAGAACTTAGAGCAATCCCTCAGCTAAAGGTCACAGTGTTGTGTTCTGTTACCTGGGATTTTATTATTTCCTCATAAACTATGACATTTATAAAGTGTCAGCAGCTGAAGAAATCAGGACTATATGAAGATGGAGGAAGAGTTTTAAAAAAAATTTATTTACTTTGGCAATTCCATCAGTGGTGATTCAGAGTGATGATTGTAATCAAAACAAATAATATTGTTTACAGATATTATTAATAACTGTCCTGGACTGCCAGACGTTCATGTTGGTACACTTAGGAAAAAAAAATAAGTCATATCATACTTTATTTAATAGAATGCTTGTGCTGTTTTCAACCCAATTCAACAGAAAGCTCTCTCCTGTCAGAACTAACAGAACATTCCACTTTCTAATCCAACCAGGGGTGATCCACACTCAGGTAACTCCTTAGGAGGAAAGTACATCTTTCTCATATTCAGATAACGCAGAGATTATTTTGGGGTAAAAGAGTGATAGTCATAGCAACTATGGTCATAGCAAGATATAAATAATGAAGGTAGAAGGAGGCAATATGCGAGATGATACAAAAGGGACCAAAGAGGAGCAGTAGTGAGCAACACCCCTGACTGCAGCACGCTGCTTTCTCTTCTTCCTGCTGTCATCTGGTGCTCTCACCCTGCTGCCCCTTCAGCTTGCCATTGGCCCTCCTTCCCAAATGCCAATTGATGCTTCTTTGATGTGGAACAAAATCCTTGTGATTGCTAATCTCTATGAACAGGCATGAAGTGATACACACTGTGATACCAGTGAGGCAGAGTGCTTGAGAGCAAATCCACTAGTATAAAGCAATGGATATCCTCTGTCTTCAGTTGTATTTATTTATTGTTTGTTTGTTTTGATTTACAGCAAGACTGAGATCAGCTCAGGTGACCAGCCTGTAACTGGTTTTCTTACTTCAACCTGGTTAATTTACAGTAATGCTTGATTGCCCATCCTCTAACCCCTGATAAATACCTACTGAAATCAGAGGGACAAACTAAAAAAAATCCCTTTTTTTTAAAAATTTTTGTAATCAGTGTTTCGTCACTGCAGTGAGTCAGGGAAAGGAACAGCAGCTTCACATCCATACTCCTTGTTTCTGGATTCTAGATAAATGTCTGCATGCCTGAAGCAAGGCAGGAGGTTAAAAGGTTTGAGTTAGAACCAGGCAGACTTGGGCACAGCTGAGGAGAAGCTCCTGATAGAAAGATTTACATCTCCTTGAAATTATTGGTTTTCATGTTTTTCCATTGGAGCTACACATGAAATCTGGCAGCCCCCCTGTGAGAGCAGGTACACACCTTCCCTCAGGTGTGTTTCAGGTCAGCTAGGAGGAGACACAATCCTGGGGCATCTGATTGAAATTTTGTAAAGAGATTTTTAATCTGATTACAAATGAAGAGTTTCTAGTGGCCTTTACCAGAGGCAGAAACTGATAGAAATTAGGAGACAGAGTGGATAAAAAGGTGGAAAGGGGGCAAAAAGACAGCTGATATTATGGATGGGGAAGTAAAATGAGAAGTAGAGAAGTGAAAATAGGGGTTACAGGTATCCTACAGGGCATATGTGGCAACTGTCTAAATTCAGCTGGTAGAGATGGTAATCACCCATTGTAACAAGGCCCCAGATCTCACAAGATGACAGACAGTAGCTGAAAATCCCAAGGATTTTGATATATTTTCCAAAAAAATTTTGTTTAATACAGAGGATTCGTTTGTCACCTAAAATTCAAGCAATAACTAATAATTAATAATAAGTAGAAAAAAAATCAGACCTGAGGCTTGTCTTCCTGTAAGGTTTTTGATCATTGGTTTTGTTACTTGAATTCCGAAGAATTTTTCTAATCATATATGTTTATTATGCTAAATATATGTGCAGGTTCCTCCTCCTCCCCACACAAATTATCATATTGATAAACAAAGCAAAACAAAGTCCCTCTATAACTTTCCTATTTTCAGTTAAAATCAGACCTGTGCCTTACACACAGCAATGTAACTGATACTTCAGTTATATTAATGCAAATTAACATCTCTGTAGACATCCTTGTTTATTTCTGGGAATCACTATGTTTTATGAAATTAAAGCACTGTTTGACATTAAATAAAAGGCAGAAAATATATTTTAACATTTTAGAGCACTTATCAGTTTGTTCCTAACTGCAGACTTCCTGTTACAGTACAAATAATGTGTTAATTATATGCTAACAATGGAAAAGTGGGCTGACCATTACAAGAGGAAGAACATGAATAAATCATCAGTGAAGACAGGGCTGGGAAGGGATGGGATGTATTTAAAAATTATCATAAACACATTTGTCCACATCCAAACTTGTTCTCTTGACTCCTCTTATTGTCAGTGGTGAGAAACAAGGCAAAGATTTACTCTTCTTTCTGAAACTGGTATCTAAACTAGGATGCTCCTTGTCTTTTTCAAATGTGTTCATTATTCTGTTTGCCAGCTAAAATTGATAACTTGCACTGAGAAGCTGATCCAGGTGTGTGGTTCCTGAAAGACACATGAACCAGAATAAAACAGACTCAGTTATCTGTTGACAGTGAAAGGCAGTTAAACATCCTCCAAGAAACATCAGCTTTTTCTTCACTTTGCTAATTCAACATATTTGTGGCTGCAATTTTGGGCCCCTTAAATTGCATTTTATGACTTTCATCACTTTAGATTTTTTTTTTAGGAATTTAGAGTCAGATCCCATTATCAGTGTAAAATCCTTGGAGTGAAGAGCTGCAAATTAGGAAATGGGGTGTGAGCAGTGAATATTGGCTTTGAAAAATTGGATTGATTATGGAGCTATGCTCTCTCTACTACAAAGTCATTATAATGAGGTATTGAGACAAGCATAGATTTTTCTAAGATACTGATGAGGAAGGAGCAGTTTGGCACCTTTTCCCAAATATATCTATTTTTTTCTTGTTTAATGCAGTGGATTGACAGGTATTCTTGACCAGGAAGCAGGTCCTGTAGAGATAATGTGGCTTTGGAAAGGAGAGTTGATTGTCAGCCATTTCTTTACATAAGTAGACGCGTATTGCAGAGGAAATAACTCTCATTTTCAATACAATATCAAAGTTCAGAAGTGTTTGAAATAGACAAAGTATGATCATTAAACATGATGGAAATATTTCAGTATTTATTACTATTATCTATGATCATATTCAGCTTTTTTTATTAATGTGGTTGCACTATTCTTGAATTTGCAGTTTACAGATCCTCTTTATGTAGAGTCCAAAGCCACACATAACCTATAGTGCTGATTTTGTGTTGGGCAATTGATAACATTCATCATATAGTGCTGTTTTTTTTGCTCTGCTTCAGAACTTTTACAACTGAAAAATAATATTCAGCAATTCATAATACTTTGAAGATACAATTTGTATCACCAGATTTAAAGATTCATTACTTCATTCCATAAGTCACACCAAAAGGTTCACTGAGTCAGCCCTTGTCAAACGTTCTTTGAACTAAGAATAAAAGGTTAGAAAAATAAAACCTTCATAGCCTCACAAAGAAAAGAAATGAATTAATATCAGTTCTATGCCTCCAGTTGTACTGTCTCTTCATAGCTAGGAAGTTGTAGAGGTGCTGCCTCTGTCAGCACTTTTCCATTTTGGTCCCATTCTTGCTTATGGTGCTTCACCTGTGAGCTGAATACTCATGAGTACAGTGGTATTTTGATGCAAAGGCAGAAATTTTTGAAATCTGTCTGTCCAGCTTCTTTTAAATATGCAAATATTTACTAGTTTTTTCAAAACTTTGTCAAGGTTCACTGAAATAATTCACTCTATCTTTGATTCATCTCAATGCTGCTGGAATTTGCTAAGACAGAGAAAATCATCCCAGACAAATGCAGTGTGACAGAATGACCAGGAAATGACAAAAAAAAAAAAAAAAAAAAAAGAGATTGAAGCGCTGTGGGCATAGACCTTTTCTCAAGACAAGAAACTCATCCTATTATACGCACGGTTCAAACAAATTAACAAGAACCAGGCCAATTAATCAAATTGGTTTATCGAGCAAGTGATAGCAAGAGAAACAGTGCAGGGCGGCCGGGAAGTCTCCGCTCCACCAACGGCGCGCGCTCACTTCCCCAAAGTCTCTGGTTATAAACTCTTCTATTTCCGGTATACGTGTCACTTTATTGTAAACTCTGCATCTGCGCAGCCTGCTGCTAGGGGGTTGTTTTCTGCCTCCCGGTGAAGGCCGATTGACTTCTGCTGTGCCCTTTCGATGACCTCTCGTTTTACGGTCATGTTGTTCCTTTATGTATACTGCAGTTTCGCAATGCTCCTGCAAGGCTTGATTCTAACCGTAAACATCCTGCAAAGTAAACACATTGCTCCTCGCCCTAAAGTTTGTTTCATGAACAAGCACTTTTGCAATTTATTACACTATGATGTATGAACAATATGAAAATCAACATAATAACATAATCATCCCATGAAAAAAGAATCAAATATCACTTGACTGACTTCAAAAGAGGGTGCAACAAAAAAGATGAAGCAGAGTTTGTATAAGTTAAATCCCCATAGAGCTAGAAGATCTAGCTAAGATACAGCTTTACAATGAAAGGGAAGTAATAGTAGACAGCCTCTGAACAGTTTCAGTCAGACTCACTTTCTCTCACAACATCCTAAGTGTTAAAAACAAGGTCCTTTTCTGTTAAAAGTTAAAAGGTTTTTAATAAAAAAAATCAACAAGAAAAGACAAAGACAAGGCAAAGGAATTACAGCGTCCCTGGACCCCGGGTGCACTTGGCACAGAGCCAGAACACACCTCTCCTAGAGAGAGACTTTCTTTAAATACTTTTTACTTTTACAACTTGTTGTACAATTCAAATGAAGTTCTTTTGAAGAATTAAGTTAGTCCTTTATCAATTCCCGGCAGAGGACTCTCTTATCCAGGAATATCTTAACAGAGGTAGAAGTTTACATAGTTGTTGGCAGAGGAGTCTCTTATCCAGGAATATCTTGGTAGGAGTAAATCGCCTTGCTTGAGGGGGGGGGCTTGTGAGCAATGTTAGTTATTTCTCAACTATTAAGTAAAACTAGAATGGCTACATTTCTACACAAACACTGCTTCTACAAGGATTAATATTATATACATAGTATTCATTATTTGCGAAAAACCAACACTATAATATGCATTTATAACATAAGCTTGGTATGATTAAAGAAATGACAGCTGAAGTTTGGCTTTCAACCATTGTCCTGGGTTGGCCATATGACATTTTTGTATCCCCAGTTTTCTCCTGCTTATGCTGGATATTAAGCTCTACAGCTTTAAGTTAGGGCCAGAGAGACAGAGAGAGTGAAAGCAGAGGGGAAAAAAAAAAAAACGAAACGAAACCAAAAAACACCAGCCGTTTGTCTGCAGGAGTTACACCTTATCTCCCACGAAAAAGGCCTTGAGAGGCTGCATTCTGGCAGGACAGGGATATCTCTCTCACTCACTCTCTAGAGTGTGCTCAGAAGAGCCCACAGCCGAGGGTTTCCTTGGATCTTTCTCGGGTTTTTTTGCAAGGAGAGACTTTGTTTCTTTTGCTGGTTTTTTTTTTTTCTTTTCCCTCCTCCTGGGACTGGTTGGCATCCAGTGGGCCCGAGACACCAGGGAAATCCCCGTCTCCCCCACCCCCCCCCCGACTTTTACAGCTGAGCCTGGCAATTGGCCCCCTCGCTGGAGAACTGAACCGGACCCAGACGGACTCTGAATCTACCATCTCTTCAGAGGAAGGAGAGGTTTTATTGTTTTCATGTTATCCAAATTTTCTATGCTTGTGAATATTCAATTTGTTAAATAAAGTTTTTTCCACTTTTCTCTAAGGAAATTTTCCCAAACCTGTTTGGTGGAGGGGTGGCTGGAATCAGCTTTTCCTAGAGGAGAACACCCGCCCCTCCCTAGAGGTTTCCTCCTAAACCAGGTTGCCCTAAACCAAGACAACCATGTGCAAAGAGAGGACACGAATGGAAGTTTAAACATTAATTCTTACTCTGCTGTTTGAAACCTTTTACACAGCCCTGGACTTCCCTCAGCCCTCAACAAAGATAAACTGGGAATATTTTTAATATTATTTTCATTAATGAAAAACACAATCCCTCATACACCTGCCTGTCTTCAAGGATGGTACTTGAATCATGCTGCCTGCCTTGCAGCTATGAAATACTGTTTCCACAGGCTAAGAAGATATGCAGAGGAGATCAGCCCAGATCAAGGTAGTCATGAATTCTCTTTCTCTCCCTCTCTTGCCTCATCACTCCTCCTAGCTGATCCTAAACCTGTGTTGCTTTTCTTTGGGTATAGCCTATGTGAAGACTTGGATATAAAAAACTGTTTTCAGCCCCTCTTTGGCTGCTGCATCAATTATTAGTTATTATTATGCCAATGCTGTTATACCAGTCATTGAAATTATTATATAAATTATTTCAATTATTGGCGTGGCGTGCCGTGGTCAGGTGGACCTGTGCTGCACGTGTTCCTGTAGTGCCCCCGTGGTGCCACTTAGGCGGTGCTTCACACAGCACCTACGCACACACGGACCTACCCCTGCAGATGGACTCAGGCAGCCACTGACACACTCTGAGGCGTCCCTGGAGACGAAGAGGCAGGAGGGACCACTGTCTCGCAATTCCGAGACATTTATTATCTCAAAGGGAGCTCAACCAAATGGCGACAGGCAAACGAAATCGTGGGGGTTTTGTCCTGAGGAGTTGAGGGGCGGGCAGAGCATCATTGTCCCATAGTCTGAGGGTTAGGGGGTGGAGACAGGGTCGATTGACATAAGCAGGGGTCAATGGGAGAGAGGAAGGAAACGGGGAGAGGAGAGGGTCAGGAGCCAATGGGATACTGAAAGGAAGGGGACCAATTGGGCAAAGTTTGGTGGTGGGGGGAGTGAATTTAGTCACCACAACAAAATATGCTTTTTTTTCATTTCCAAGCTTGAGCAATAGAGACAAATCTAGTGCTGCTTTAAGACACAGGAGTCCCTCTTGACATCATTCCTTATCTGCAACCCCCTGCTGACCTTAAGTCTGCACACTTAAGTCTGTAATGCTTAAATAACAGCACAACACTGACCATTGTGTCCACAGCAGGGGAAAAATAAACAACAGCAGCAAAACCTCAAACCCAGCGCCCTATTGTGAATTAAAGTGAAATTGTATTAGAACTTATGACCCTCTGTCCTTAGGTGTTCAGAGAGGGATGCCTTTGATATATAGCACTATAAGAGGCGTATTCCATTAAGCTGTAGTGATTCTCACTTTCATGCATCATTTGACTGAGAAAATGGGAATTTGCAGAAGTAATAGCTAATTTAAAGTATATAATGTCACAGTGCAGTTAGACAGGTAGGAAATAAATTTTATGTATTATTTTATAGAGTGATTTGCACATTTTATTGTATGTGCACAGAAGAGATCCTTTGGTGGTGGGTTTTTTTTTCCATACCAAATTTAAAATTGCTAAGAATCTTTGGTTTGGATCAGGATGTATCCGCTTAACAGAGAATAGGAGTTCAGTTTCACATAAATATTCTTACACAAGTCATAAAGGTTACATTAAAACTGGATGAAGAAAAGGAAAGCTGGAAACAGAAGCATGAGGAAAATAAAATGGTAATTGACCTAAATAACAGCTTCATTGTTCCACAGCCTACCTTATACCTTCAGACACACAGGCATCAACTTAATGCTAAGTAATGCTTCTGTGACTTTTTTTTTTCAAGCTATTTCAAAAGCTTCCCAAACTAGTTCTGACCCTGCTTGCTGAAGTTCATACTGAAGAGGGATTTCTTCTCCATGCATTTCTACTTATGGGAGGATGGACTGCAAATATCAATGAAGTGCATTTTAATGTCTTTGATGCCCAAGAACAGATTGGCAATGGTTAAATCATTTGTTGCAGAACGAGTTGTGAAAGTCACTTGCAGTGGCAAAATACATCACAGCGTATTAAAATTTCCAAGTTTTTGGGACACATCATAAGTTCTCAGGTGGTAGATATTTTATTCCTGCTGCACTTTAGTGCATCCATAACTTGATGGCCCTTGTAAGCAATACTCTGATTTGTCTTGCAGAAGAAACATTTTCTATTATTTACAAAAAAAGGGAATAAATAATTTAGGATGCAACTGTTTCTACAAGGAAATAAAGTGAGTATGGCAGCTTCTGTAATGAAGGAAATCATAAACACTGTTTTAAATGATGGTATTTGCATAGTTGTGCATAGGAACAACTATGGAGGTGGTGTTAGGAATTTGATTATTTCCTACATTTCAGAAACGATATATGAAGGAAAGGAGGAACAAAAGCTGCATTCCTTCACACCATGCTCTTAGAGGAAATTTAGCTTAACAGGACTTAATGAACACACCTGAAGTATTTTTACTAGTGCTGACAGTTTCCTGGAAACTTTTCCTGTACTCAGGATGTTTCACCTGTATTAAGAAAGAATTAAAACCTTTTACATTTATTTGAAACTTGATGGTTTTCTACTCTGCAGCCCTTAAATAGAAAATATAAAGGAAAAAAAACCAGTGGGAGTGTGTGTGTATTGGTTCAGTAAGTGAAACAATATCCTGGGATGTGTGAAACAGGTTCATTTCACTGGTCAGTTTGGTTTGAGGGGAGAAGTTCTTTTCTAGGACCACGGAGATAGCACCAAATCAGGCAAATTAAAGAACTCTCTTACATGCACAGGCGAAGTGATCAGGCAGCTTGCAAAAAGAATGTTTTAGTCATCAAAAGCTGGTTAGAAGCTTCCAACTGATTCTTATTTTTGCCATAGATAAAACAATAGAATACTTTATTATCTCCGTAAGATTTTCTTTTCCTCAACCCTAATCATAAAGAATAAGCAAGTGTATATTAAAATATTGGCAGATTTTCCAAAGGTCTTGCTGCTTTGTTTATAATGACCTGCTTATCTCTAAATTTAGCATACTTTAGTGTTGTTTCAGCCCTAAATTCTCTGTTCCCCTTCCTATTACCACACTGTGTTGTATTTCAGATAGTCATGCAAAGGCTGAAAATATCTCATTGCTTTTACACTAATGGAGAAATTTGTAAGTGGTAATGGAGTTCTAGAGTTGGAGGCTTTGCTTTTTAGAAGACTTTATCTTCTGAGAACAGCAGAGAGCAGTTGCTCTTTCTTCCTTTGGAAACTTTTGATTATGAGAGAAATACCCAACAAAGTGCTATTCCGAGAACTGGGAAAGTCTCTGTGCAGCATCACTAATTTTGCTTTCCAATGCTTTCGCTGCTGAGTGTAGCTTCCCTTTTTCTGCTACTTCCATGTTATGACAAGTAACTCTTACAGTTCAAAACTATAATTCTCGTTATATATGACACTGATCTGCAGTACAAAACTGATTTATGGACCATATAAACAAATATAGGAGCTCAGGGTGTGGTAGAAAACGGAAAAACATTAGAACTCAGTGAAAAAAAAATTGTGCATGTCTCAATACTTCTTTCCGTATTTGCCTTGAGGCAATTTTGAACTACATTTTTTTTAGCTTCTTCATTATTTGGTGTAGGAGAAACCACTAAGAGAAATAGGGAGAGTGTAACTGAAGAAGAATGCAAGTCATCAAAAAAGTCATAGGTTTTTACCACTTTGTATACTAATTTTAGAAGACTGAAAACATAATTGCTTTCCTAGGTCAGCCATATGCATCAAATATGCTGTAATAAATTTTTCATAACTTCCATTTCTGTTGCTCATAGAATTTCCTAGTAGTCTATAATGTCTTTAAAACATAACAATGTAATCCAGAACTGTGATAAAAAGGTTCTGAGTCTTTGACAAGGAAGTAACAGTTTAACTTCATGTTTGAAAGCTAAATATTTTTAGTGGCTGATCAGATCTTTTGCTTTTCTATTTATTGTCTTCAGGGAAAAAGGTTTTCGTTTAGGACTATATGCTGCTATTTCTCTTGATTTCACAAGTTTTTTCTATATTATGAGGCACTGAAATATACCTATTTTTCAGGACTGTGATTCCTTGGTATTTGGTCTGCTTCAGAAGCACAGACCCCACGTATTTACAGAGTATAGAAATAACATATCATTCCAATGGCATTGAATCTGCCTTCTAGATACAGTGACTTTTGCAGTGAATGTTTTGTTGAGAAAACTATAGATTAAACCCTCTCCATTATTTACAAATCATGTGGACTAACTCTGCTTGTATAAAAAAATTCACCAGTGCCTGGGATGTGAATTCCAATCCAGTGAAGATGATCCCACAAAACAGTGTGCAAGGAAGCTACTCCATTGTAAATAACATGGCATAAGGAAAAAGGTATCTTATCCTTTATTTCAGAATCCAGTCTGAGAGGTGATCAAAGAACTAAAAAATATCTTGTTATGTTAAGTACAATGTAATGAGTACAGTGTCTTAATAAAGTTCGGTCTATTCCTGTGCTGTCCTTAATGACTAGGAAAGCAGACTTTCTTCAAGTATCGTAGAAGCGATTTTGAAAATTCAGTTTTTTAACTCAAGAACTTAGTCCACAGGAATCAAAACTTCTTTTGAATCAAAAATAACCATTAAATAATTTCAATGCAGTCATCTCAGTCATCATAACCCATTTTTTAATATAGAAGACACATGCATTTTTCTTGGCACAACTTATGCATGAGTTCATTCTGAACTGATGAAGTTTATTGGTAAATACTCCAAATTTACTTTCTTGTTCTGCTTTTGATGTTTAAAGTACTACATAAGTATGTACTGAAAAGACTGCATGATACATTCTAAGAATGTATAGCCACAAGGCCACTTTTTAAAGGTTTGCTGGCATGTTTATTTAGGTACCAGACTAAAATGATGATTTTAATTATTCTTTTTCTACAGAAATAAAAAAAAATCACTTTATTTTATTACATTATTTTATTTCACAGCAATCTATCGTAGGAAATAATGATCTGGCTGTCGGGGACAATACGAAGGCAAAGTCAGATGCCGTAAACCAGACAGTTTTCCAGTAAAATCTGAACTGGTACTACCAGAGACTGATAACATGTATTTTATGACTACTCTGTAACGTAAGCTGGGTGTTGGCTAGTGACAAAAGTGAATATCCTCGTATTCCACTACTATTATCAGTGGTGTTACACCACCATCTACAGGCCCAGCTAAGACTAAGCCATGATAAAGGAATACAAATTACACCCACAGAATTAGTTCCTCTTTGAACTCATACATACAAATACTTTAAACTAGTTATATATAACCCCATTGTACAGTTTGTAGAGCATTTCATACCAGTGAAAACTCTTCTTTCTACTGTGTAACCTGAACATTTGTATGAGTGCCAGAAAAGCAAGACCTGTTTATATTTCTCTATTAGTACAGTACAATTAATATGATCATTTCAGTGCATGCTTGTTTTTCACCTAATAGAGGAGTTTAGACACAGAATAAAACCTTATTTCCACTTGTAATGTAAACTCAAAATATAAGAAAAATCTTCCTTCCCAGAATTTCATGAACAAATCAGCTCAGAAGGTATTTTGGGTTTAGGAAGAATTATAAGATGTGTCATAAATGACATCAAGTTTTGGCTTCCACATTTATGAAAAGATAAAAGATTAAGTTAAAATTATAAGTTAATGAAGTTGTTAAGTAGTTCCTACAGTTAATGGGAGTTTGTGGTTCGTGTTTGAGTGTTAAATATTGGTTTTGAGTGTTAAACAAAGTTTTAAAGTTCTCTTTTTATGGAAACCTTCTCTAAGAATTTTAACTAGAATCCCCAGGTATTCCAGAGAAAGAAACCCTCACCCCTGCAAAAGAACTATTTTTAGCAACCAGCCATTGGCCTGTCACCAAGCTCCATATAAACCATGAATTTCAACGAGGTAGTTTTCCCACATAAGACTCAGGTGACATCACTCTAAAGACTGCCCCTGGAAAACAATGAGCCACTGGGCAGAGGATTTTATATCAGTCTTGAATTTAACCAATCACCCCCTTCCTAGGAGGCAGACTGAGGGCAGATCGGAGGCGGTAATGGGAGAGGAAAAGAGAGTATAAAACCATGTGCTCAGCCTGAAAAATGTCTCCAGTTGCCTACACTGGACTGTCTCGTGCTTGCTTAGGTGCTGCTCCCTGCAGCTCTCAGGCTTGGAGTTAGCCTAGGCAGGGTCCAGTGCTGCGATTTTTAGGTCTGATTTCCATCTTTTCTACTTGAGGCTAACTGAAGTAAAGCTCAGCACTGCTGATTCTTGTAGTTGGGTTTTTTCACCATATTGGTTATAAGAGTCTCCAGTCGCTGTGGACCTGGCTTTTAATTTTTCCCTAACTGTTTTTGTTAATAAACCTTCTTTCTTTTCAACTAATTATCAAGAGTTGGCTTTATTTTCACAAGAAGTTCCTGTTTTGAAGTACCTTTTGCATACAAAAATTTTGCACTTTTATGGCCCATTTTGCTGAAAGCTGTCCAAATGAGACAGTGCAACTGTCTGACAGTGACAAATATATGACAACTTGCTAAATTTCTCCTAAATTAATATTGTTGACTCTCAGGATTGAGAGAAAATCCCTGGGAGTCCAGCAGAAAGGTGAAGGGTTTGTCAGGAAGTGTATAGTTTAGATATTCTCACTCAGGAAAGTAAAGGCACTTTTAAATTTTATTTAACCCTGCTCTTTGCATCTTCTCATTATTTTAGAAATGAAACATGATTACGTGTTTTTGAAACAGTTATGCCAGAGGACCAGACACTTTTGCATCTGGATTTATGGATGAGTTTGGCCAAGTTAGATGATGAGAGGGAAGTAGATCACTATGCTGGTATTTCTTTGAAATTGTCTAAAAAGGAGGATTTAATCTGTGTGAAATTCATGGCATGAGTTCCTCAGATATAATTCTTTATACAAGCACATTTTTCTTTACAAGCCCTGAATGAAGATGATTTCCCCCCTCATTTACAGCAGCTTATCTCTAAAGGTTCAGAAAATAGCCACAAATCTAAAAATTGTAATATTTTTAAATGGTAAAACTACGCCTGGATCAGGCAGCTCTCAACAACCCTGGGAGCTTCAGTGGTCAGCATTACCTTGGGTCTCCTTGAAATATAGTGTAGCTTTAGATAGTGAAATTATTTACCAAATGCAACAACACATGAACTAGAATTCAGATGTATACAGCTAAAATTGAAAGCCTCAACTAAACTCCAGTCTATCCCCACAGCACCTGAAAATCCACTGGTGCCTGTGTTTTCTCAGAGGGGATTTCTCAGGGTCTCTGTGTAGTCCCTCTGAACATTCTCACAGCAGCAAATGTGTGGGAAAGGCTGCCAGCTTCTTCGCATCTCCCCCTGAACTCACCTCTGAACCAGAATAGTCAAACAAGGTGACATTTTATTTCATTTTCTGGAGATCTGAGGAGCATTCATTGCTCATGCCTGATGTGTAAGAGAGACATTAAAATATGTGGCAGCAACCACAGGGAGATGATGGTAGCACTCTATCCAGGGGAGGAGAGAGCCGGTTCAGGTTTTCCTCTCCTGTGTTTTGACATCCTTTTGTGAGTCCATGCATGGAAGAACATGAGATCCTCACAGTTCCAGTGTGTGCTGAAGGAACATTCCCGGTCCCTGCAATGAACAAACCTCTTGAATTATTGCCAGTGGCAGATGAACAGAAATTCTCAGGACTTTCCATGTGCATATCCCCCTGTAGAGACAGAACTAGGAGCTCTTGTTCTAGCAAATAATGAAGCTTTATAAATGTCATTTTTAGCTGAATTAAATTACACAAGATCATAATTAACCAAGAGATAAAGCAAGAAAGAATTCAGCATCCTGCAGCTTTTATAGGACTCCACATAAGACATTAGGAGACACTAATCCTGCAGACTAGTTGTTTATGAACTACCCACACATGAACATCCATAATTAAACTTACGTTAATTTTTTTTGTAACTGATATAAGTAACTCCTTATTGTCAGAACTTTGAATTATAAACTATAAATTAGCCAAACATCTCTAATACAAATAGCTATTCTAAATTATTCCAATTTGAGTTGAAACCTATCCAAGACTAAAGTTAATAAAGAAAAGTGATGCAGTTCTGGTTCTTGTGCCCATGATAAATTTAGCTAAGAACAGACACAGCTGCAGCAAACAAGCGAATATTGAATCTCATGTTTCCAATTTCTGTCTAAGCTACCTTTTTTTAAAATTTGTTTTAAATTATAAAGTCTCTCCTTGCTGATTCCAGATCTTAAACTGAATATTTCACACTGCTCTATCTACATGTTAATTGTAGTTAATTATTGTAAAACCAGATACTTAAGGTTGCTGTGTGTAATGAAGTAGTATCCTTGCAAAGACTCACTTTTGCTGTTAAAATTGTATGTTTAAATTCCCAAATAAATCTGGATAGAAGGCTCTGTATAATTTTCAAAGAAAATTCTAGAGCCAGTTCCATGTATGCAGCAACCCCCAAGTTTGGGAGGTTTTTAATACTCAGAAGCTACGGGAAGTTGTGTTTAGCACCTTCCATGTGGATTATCTGTTGAAGACCCACCTGATGTAAACCTAATCATGGGGAAACAGTTTTGGGTCAAATAAAAAAATGGGACAAAGGCTGGTACACGATGCCATCAGTTTGATGCTGACATGAGCCTAAAGTAGCTAAAATGAAACATTGCTCTATTTGTACATGGCGTCATTTTGGCCATGATCACAAGATGGCATCATTACAAACCCTTCCCATCAAAAACCCCAGACTTCTATATGAAGGCAAGTTTTATCTATTTTGCCTTTGCTTAGATATATAAGAGTATTTTCATTTGCTTGAATAAAAGCACCTCTCTTTGCCTTTAAAGTATTCTATGCAAATAATTTAATTAAACTATTACATTATTTTAGAAATTATGCACTTCTGAATATCTTTAAAGTGTCAAATATCTTCAGTGATTAAGTATATAGATAAGAAATATTCAAAAGGGTGTTCAGAGCTCTCTCTGCAGTGACAGTGGCTGACATAGTGATCACACAACTTTCTGAAGCCAAACTCAAGAAAGGGGTTAAAGTGATTGTAAGGGAAGGTACAACAATTCCATAATTAATGTAAAAGCACTTTTAGCTCGCTTAAGATACTTATTGCTTTGCCAGAAATAAGGGAATCAAGATACCTGTGCTCACATTTTTGGACAAGTAGCCAAGGATCTGATGACAGGATGCTTGTCACAGTGGGGCACAATCACTGGCTAAGGAGCTGCAGGGCAGATGAAATCGCCATGAGGGGATTGTATAAATGTCTGAAAGCCAGAGTCAGAGACTGCCTGGCAGTGGTATCTTATGAGCATGGAATTCTGCACTGACCAGAGCTTCCAAATGCGCTTGAAATCATGCACTAAAAATATGAGGTTGTGAATGGGCAGTAGAAATGGAAATTGCCTGAGACAATGAGAAACAAAGGTAGCCTGTTGGCTAAGCTGACCAGCCATGTGGAATTGTGTCCCAGCATAGAGCAAGTCACAAGCTCTTCCTGTTACTGACAGCAGATCATGTGGATCAACAATCTAATAGTTCTATTAAAAAAAAAAAAAAAAAGAAAGAAAAAAAAAGTTCTCTAAAAGTATACAAGGAGGGAAAAAGCCTGGAGGATACATAAAGTAATCCTTCTATTCTCCTCCCCCAGTGAAAGGCTTCACCTAAGCTAATGAGTTCCCTTTTTCCTTTCAGAGAGGTAAGAATCCACTGGAGAGAACTGAGTTGGAGGAATGAAAGTGGCTGGGAGTTCAGCAAACATATCAAGTGAAGTCAAGAAGGGGCAAAGAAAAAGTTATCACAGAGAAACTGTGCTTCAAGGGGTAATGAAGTCAAGTAGCATGGAATTTCAGTTTGGATTAAGGAAAGGGAGTAATGAGGCATTACATTAAATAAATGCTTTGGAAGGTTACAGGGTTTAAATTATTTTGGTACAGATTAGAAAAATACATGCAGAGATTTGTCAGAAATGATGTGGTTAAAACTGATACTGTTTTGGGGTCTAAAAGCCATGCTAAGGTCTCTAGTTCTCTATGGACATCTGTAGACCAACAGTTCGGCAAAATCTCATTCTCAACCTCACACTTTGTTTATCTAGAAGAATACCTATATTCTATTTGCCTCTGCCAAAGAACCTAAAACTGTGGAGGATGTCTTCCTTCAGAATTACTGCTCCACAATGCTCAGCATCTTTGCTGGTAGAAAACAGTGTCATTCTAGTGCCACTAGAATGGCATTTCTTAAGGGAGACTGGTCACCTGGCACCTTTCATAAATTCCCACGTGAAGCCTTAGATACAAACCAAAACAAACATAAACCCAAACACAAGATAGAATTGCTGAAGCATTATTAGATTATTCTGTGTACTAGCTCCCAAGCATGTCCTAGGTTATAGTTCACATAGATACTGTGTGATCAGGTCACTTAACAGGATAGGGCCTAGAGCTTTGTTCTAACTTTTTTAAGCTGGCTCATCAAATTTTGTAGTGAATTAGTTACTATTACCCAATTACTATGGCATTCCACAACCATGTGGCCCAACACCTGCTAGTTATTTGTCTTTATTTCTACAGTAAATAGCTATTCTGTATTGAATACCTGTTTATGGCCCTGAAATGGCAGTATAGAGTAATACGTGGAATTGTAGATATTGGGATGATAACCAAGGAAAAGCATGACCAGTAGATAACCACTTATGGCTATGATAATGCACTGTTGGCAGCTGGATAAAGATGGATTCAGTCGTAGACATTTAGTCATTTAGTCAAAGAACACAAGGAGGAAATACCCAAAGTCAACACAGCACGTGTAATAAAATCAGGTTTCACGTGTGACTGAGAAGTAAGCAAGGAAGAGGAAAGTGTTGTCTTGTAAAACACATGGAAATTAGCACTCCTAGGTTCTTGGGTAGCAAAGATACTGCCATCAACATCAGGATGTTCCTTCTGGTAGAGACTGTGGGCACTGGCAAGTTACCACAAACTCCTCTCCTTGTCCATCTCCTTCTTGAGAAAAGCTGGTGCCACTGATTCATAGGACCCTACCAGAGGATGGTGGATGTGGAACTATTTTCCCCCACCTTCTTCACTCCCCCTCTTGGTGATAGCAAATTAAACTAGCAGCTATTTTATGATAGGACACTTTTGATAGACTATCAAGAAATTCTTGGCTCCTTGCAGACAGTGTGCTCTCTTTTGTCCCATGACAAATTTTACTGCACTTCGCTTCCATAAAAACAAAGAGGGAATTTATATTTATATTTGATTAGTTATTTGGCAGCCATATTTTTGTTTGTACTTTAAGAAAAAATTAAATAGCAGCTAACTAGAGACAAGCAAATTCTAGGACAGCTGTTGCTGTTCACTTCTCTTTGGAGACTATTTTTAAATCCAAAGTGCACTTATGTAAAGAAAAAAAGAACCTATAATTCTTCTTGAATTTTTCACATATTTCTGGTTTTTTTTTTTTTTTAAATTATAAATATTCGGGGGGGGGGGGGGAATAGTACTATTCCTGTGTAGAATTAGCATTTTGATGACATTAGCTCCATCTAGGCATAATTTAAAACTGAAAATTACTTATACAAACATTTTACCCTACACTAATAGATAAATACTTTATTAAACTAATTCCATATGCTCCTTAAATATGTGCAGTTGTTCTTAATATACTTATTCAGTGCTTTATGTAAAGTGTTTGATTCTCTCTTCACAGTTAATTAAGCCCTTTGCTGTTCAAATTGCTGTAATCATTGTAATAGACAATGGTTTTATAAATCACATACCATGTCTTTTACTCATTTAAAAAAAAAAAACTTATTTCAAACTTTGAAAACCTGAATGTAGATATTTCCAACAATACATATCAAGAAAATTTTATTTTCTCACTCTCTTCTCTCCAGCACCGATCCATGTCACACCTCAGCAGTACATGTTTAGATGAGGTCCTATGTGCAAACCACAGAAGGGTTGCCTGGGTTCTCTGGGAAGCCAAATGGTGCAGGTAAAAGAAGCCCTATGCTCCTTGTGAGGTTTTAAGACAGCTTTTTTTCACCTGTAACTCAATAACCAACTAGTACAGACAGAAACTGCAATATCTCTGCTACAACCACTGAGAGCAAGTGTCACTGTTGTGCCCAAGTTAATCCTCAAGTTTCTGTGGCACATGGGTTTGAAATTCAATACAGGTTTCAAAAAAAGAGGGATGGAGCGGTTACTGGATCATCTCACTGACTTCAGGGCCATCCCTGGGAGCTCCTACAGAGCCAGTAGGAGGTGGAGCCAGGACTTTGCCCAGTCTGCTCTTCCCAAGGGACTGGTGAGTCTGTGCAGAGCCAGAACGGCTGCAGGACATGGCAGAGCCGTGACAGAGCTTCTCTCCAGGAGACACTGCCTTTAATTTGGGTGGGTGCATATCCTGCTCTTTCTTCGCTTCCCAGCTCACTCTTTTATGAACATTTAGTCAATCTGCCTAGAAGCTGGCTCAACTAAGCCAAGACTAAATAGTCAAGACAATGACACTATGATCTGTTTGCCAACTGGCAGGTTGAGATTGAATCAGCCCTAACTCATGCTTTCTGGCAGCTTTCCAACTGTGCCTTCAAACACACCTAACATTTCCTTGAAAGATTACTTAGAAATTTGCCATTTGTGGGAGCAATGCAGTTCAAAATGCATTACTTCAAGAAGTTAGGAAACTATCAAAGCATTGCTATGATTTGAGGGGTTGGTTTTTCTTATTTTTAAATCCTTCCAAAAGTCTGTGATGGGATAGAGTAAAGTTAGAATGCAGTGAGGTAGATTTTGATTCATGAGCTGTCAAATCTGTCTTTTTTTAATAAATAAGGAATAGAAGACATCAACAGGAGTGTAGAGAAACAGTACCATATTGATTTCACCTTTTTTCCAATTCCTTTTCTGCTTTTCTCCTTTTCAGTCATCTTTTCCTTTTTAATATTTTAATTTTGGGAGGGAGTTTAGCACTTATGAAGTAATTTTAAAATCTGAATGTAGTTAAATGCCTGTGCATCTGAATAACCAGTGTATCCCAAAGCAACCTAATATACACTGCATTTTGCTATACAGTTGCTTTTAGAAAAATAATATTCATAATTACAATTGTTTTGGTATAATGGTATGGGTAATTATTGTGGGTAAGCATTTATTTCTGAAGTATTTTTCTTTTTTCTGTGAAAAATTTTAAAAATAGGAAAGGAGTATTGTATTTTGAGAGCTTCTTGGCATTTTAAAAAGTTGTAAGCAAGATAAACTATAATTATTTTTGAAGACGTACTTGCTCTTTAGCAGCTTGAATTCTCTACTAATCTTGAAATAACTCAATCAAACTTGAAACAATATTCTACCTGCCTCTTAGAAAATATCCTTAGAAGTTTTTGTTCTTTCCACAATCAAACCAGGATTTCATCATTGGAATTTTACTGTCAAAACAAACAGAAATCAAAGACTTTGACAAAATATTTTTAGCATAATAAAGAAAACTACAGTGCAGAAGTACACTTTTAACACTGAAAATTACTTTCTGCTCTTATATTTTCATGTGCTGAAGTTCTTATATTTCAAATAACAGTAAAGCAATTATTGGGTACAGAAATGCCTCTCGACTTCTGATGTCATACTGACCATGTTCTTTCTCAGGTTACTTTGTTTTTTTGGATCCTGGATTCTTAATATGTTATGGTGCTAAAACATACAATTTCTAAAGAGCTAACAGCATAAGAAGGAAGAATGCCAGAGCTAAGTTATTGCTTCCTGTAGTCTCAATGTTTTATAGGTGTGTGGTTAATGTGAGCTGCATTAAACTACTGACCAGTTTGTCACAGAATATCCTTATGCCCTTTTTCTCTCCAGCTACAGCAGCTGGATATTCCCTGATGGTACTTTGGTCCTTGGAGAGTTCTCACAGGAGCAGATTTGTTTCAATAGGAGGAGGAATGGGGAGGGGCCTTAAATCCCAACCCACTTGTGCTGCTGAAGGGGTAGGAATAGAAGGTGAGATGAGCCCAAAGAATGATGGAAGGAGCTATTTGGTTTTATTTTTGTGTCTGTTTCTCACTATCCAAATGTATATTAAATAGCAATACATTTAAATTAATCTTGGCCAGTTTTGTTCTGTCCCAGATGGTATCCAGTAGATGATCTTTCTGGCTATTATCTTGACCCATGTACTCTTTCTCCCTTTGTCCTCCTGCAGAGAGGTGAGCATGTGGATGCATGTTTGAATGCTGGCCAAGGGTTATCCACCAAATTTACATTCAGATTATATAACATCTATTTTATCCTGATTAAATTATAGTTGAGCATAAATTATTTTCTTACTTTGCATTTCTATTACATATTCTAAAACTATTAAATCCAATCTCTTTTTATTGACTGTCTCTTCATTGTTACAAGTGACAGAGTATTTTTACCTTATCAAATAGGAAGGTGAATGTTGCATTTTCCTTTGTGTTAATACACAATTCCTCTGGAAAGACTTAGAATACAAAGTCAAGGAGCTGTAAGCTTGTCGTCAGATTCTCTGTGGGAAGAGAGGTGGGATTCTTGATTATTTCAGTCCTCCTAAATCTGTCATTTCTTTGTAGAGCAGCAAGAAACTTCTATAGAATCTACTAAAAAGTACCATGGTTGTATGATAGGGATGAATCTACGCTTTCAAAGATGATGGTAAGAAGTGATTAATTTTGCTGCTTAATTGTGAGCTACGCATTGCATCTGTTAAATAGTGTTTTGGCACAAAAAAATCTGAAAATAAAATCTGATTTACTATACTTTTGCATCCCCCTTTCAAATACATATAGAGAACCCTTCAGAGACCAGAAAAGCACTTCAACACAATTGACTTGCCATTCTCTCCAGGTGGCATTCTTGGGTGTTACCAGTTCATGGTGTGGAGGGATACATATGATTATCTTCTTCCAAACTGTGGAGCATCTCCAAGGCTTAGATACATTTCTTTATTGTATCACTGAAGGAAGCCAAAATTGAAACAGGCTATTATGGAAAGAACTACTCAAACTTACAGTATGTGCACAGTTCCAGTATTTGTACTTTAACTGTCCATGTAGTCTGGGAGGATGAGACCCTTCAGCTGAAGCCATTTGAAATGTACGGATCTAGATTAAGACAGTTGTTTCAAGCACTCTTTTCAGAAGTAGTTCCTAGCAGGGGGCACTTCGTCTGAAAGTCTGTGTGAATTAATGTTTTATAGAACCTAGACAATCACTTTCAGCCACGTATCAAAATTTTGATTCATCATAATAGCCTCCAATGCTATGAATCCATAATCAATCATAATATTTCATTAAGTTTGGATGATTCAATTATGTTATAACTTTTTATAAAGCCTACAGGAAGTTAAGCTGTTTTTATATTTTACATATATTTCAATATTTAAATATAGATCTGAATAATTTCTCTTTTATCTGATGAAATTATGACTTTTAATAGTGTATTTATTTAGTTTCATTTATTTCCTACTGTTTCTATCAGACTGTAGTTCTTAGAAAAAAAGCCTGAAAATATAATGATGAATTTTAAAATTTTTTTTGTCTTTGATAAACATTTTTGCAATTTATTCAAAATGAAATAATAGGATACTTTTAACAATAACAAAATGAAAGAATCCTGAAGAATCGGAAGCCTGAAGGCAGCTTTTATCTTCCTGCGTCTTGGAGGAAAACAATTACAAATTAGCTGTTCTTCTGACAAAATATCTTTGCTTTTTGTGCATCCTCTCGTGATCATATTATTCAAATGTACTCGTGTGGCATTCCTGTGTGACTGAAGAAGAAAGCATACATGATACCCTGTGCTGGGGAATTAGTGCCAGAAATGTGGGCAGAAACTGCTTCTTCAGGAAATAAAACATTAGCATTTCCCAGATCTCAGGTAGTGCTCAGTAGTGCTCACAGTGGCTACTGCTCTCTGTGGTTGTATATACAAAGAGCTACTGAAGCGGATTCTTCTCTCCTACGGAATGCATCAAAATAAATCTTTTTGTGGTTTGCACCATCTCTTTTACAGCAATATATTTGATTTCCTATTTTTTTACTTCTCATCACCTTGCTGCTCTACCTAAAAGTGATAATCTTTACATGGAAAGTGAAAAGAGTTTACTTAAAAAAATACTTACAAATTTCAAACAAATCTCAGGGAAAGAAAATGGAGAACTACCACATAAAAGTGAGAAGTCTTGGAATAAAGCCACACCCACTCCAACACAGTCATTTAGTCATAATTAATGAAGAAGAGAAATGCAAAGATAAAACACCTTTCTTGGTATTGCTGATATCAACAACAGCAGCTGAACTTCTGCACAGAAATGCCATCCAAAAGACCTGGGGGAATGAAGCTGTGGTTTCAGGTGTTGACATTGTTTGGCTCTTCATGCTTGGCATTGAGACCAAGGGTGCAAACGAGGATGTACTGCTGAGAGAAAGTGAGCAGTACCACGATATTATCCAACAGGACTTCCTGGACACTTACAATAACTTAACTCTTAACACTCTGATGGGCATGAGGCGGGTGGCCTCTTACTGCAGTGGCATGAGGTTTGCTACGAAGACAGACAGTGATGTTTTTGTCAACACAATGCATTTGATTGAAATGCTCCTCAGGCCTCTCCTGCCTCCCACACAGAATTCTTTCACAGGCCATTTAATGAAAGGGCATAGCCCTGTTTGGGATAAAGCCAGTAAATGGTACATATCAGAAGAAGAATTCCCAGGTAACAGATATCACCTTTTCTGTTCAGGAACCGGCTATGTCTTTTCTGGAGACCTGGCTGCAAAAATCATCAACACTTCTGTAATGTATAAATGTGTATTAAATATACACATTTGGAAGAGTTTTGTCTTAATGCAAAGGGAGTAGAAACAGTACCACCTCGTCATTCACTGTTTAACATACACAAGGGCCAATTTTCTCCTTATGTGTACAATAAAATAATTTTATCTCATCACATTCAGCCACAAGAGCACATACACTATTGGGAAACACTGCAGAAGAAACATACATGTCATAAGAGAAAGGTCCATCGTGGAGCATCTAGGAACTTTCTTTGACAATGGACAAAGCAGCAGATGTTTTCCTAGTAGGAACAGAACATGTGTGTAATGATAACTTTCAAGGTCCAGAATCATCCTGAATCAGGTGCCTAGATTTTGTATTAGGTCAAATTCAAAGGATTTTTCTTCTATAAAGAAGCCTTTCTCTGTTGAGTGGATACTGATTGGTACCTTATTTAGTTTTAGATGAAGGATCAATTAATTTTTAAAGCACTTTAAAATACAGCAAGAGACCATATCAACCCTTCTGAAGAAAAATAAAAGATGCAATGAAACTTATTCTTTTGTTAATAACTAGTAAGTTAATGTGTTCCTTTTACACTCCTTGGATGTAATTTACCTACATACCATTAAATGTACTCGTGTGGCATTCCTGTGTGACTGAAGAAGAAAGCATACATGATACCCTGTGCTGGGGAATTAGTGCCAGAAATGTGGGCAGAAACTGCTTCTTCAGGAAATAAAACATTAGCATTTCCCAGATCTCAGGTAGTGCTCAGTAGTGCTCACAGTGGCTACTGCTCTCTGTGGTTGTATATACAAAGAACACCTCACACACAAGAAACCACTTATTTGCAATCATGGAAACATATTAAAAAGAGGAAAATCAAATGCGGACAGGCTGTCCTATTAGTGATATATTAAATTACATTTTAGGGCATCCAGCTGTGTACAAAATAGCCTCATAGTTAAGTAAAAAACAAGATGATGCTTACTAACCTCAGATGTAAAAGTTTCAATCCAAGTCCCAATCAGATGCACATGGGAATCAAAATGTCAATCATACAAACACCAAACACTTCAATTGGAGGTGAAAATGAGTATACATTGTCTGCATCCCCAATGACATTTTATAAACATAACATTATGGTGCTTAATAAAGAAACTCCGGAATCCTGAAGTGCAATTATTCTGTGCTCTGTGCAGCTCCATTCCACCCAGGACTGACAGACAGTGGGAATCTGTGGAGCAGCCACTGAACAGAATGCATTTCTCCCTTATGGGAATTTGGCCTAAATCTTTTGATTAAGAAATATTATTACTCATCTAATACATATACAAGACACTTTTTCTATCTCAAATGGGTACCTATTCATCTAGACTTTCAAGACCTTTTTGCATTTATCTCAGGAAAGATACAGCCAACAAGCCAACACTCCCACAGGGCTTTCCTGGGTCCTCCAATATTTTCTAAAATTTTAGAAGTTTTGCAGGATGCTGTATTTAAAAAATGGGTCTTTTTGGACATAATATATTGATTACTTGATACTAGCCATGACATCTTGTTTAGCTGACACCTTTACCTTACATTAAACAACATAGTAAGCTCAACTCTGAAGTCTGTTCTCTTTACCTGGGTGGGGAACACCATGTCATGGCTGTACAGTAACAACCCATGAAGGTGAGCAAAACCAAACAAATCCAACCCTCACATGTTCTCCTATTACCTGGATGGCATTATAAAGTTCTCCAGGTTATTCAGTAATTACTGAAGACAGGGGCCCAGCAGAAAAGAATCTGGAAATGCTGGCTCACAGCAGCTGACCAAGAGCCAGCATGTGCCCAAGAAGGCCAAGGGTATCCTGGCTTTTATCAGGGATAGTGTGGCAGCAGTACCAGGGAAGGAATTGTACCCAGCACTAGTGAGGCCTTACCTGAATTCCTGTGTCCAGTTCTGAGCTCCCCAATCCAAGGAAGACTTTGAGATGATGCAGTGAGTCCAGAGGACAACTAGGCTGGTGAAGGGCCTGGAGCACAGGTCTGATGAGGAGCCTGGAGAAAAGGAGGCTCAAGGGAGACCTTATCACGCTCTACAACTGCCTGAAAGGAGGTTATAGAAAGGTGGTTGGTTTCTTCTCCCAGGCAACCGGAGACAGGATGAGAGGAAATGGCCTCAAGCTGCACCAGGGGAGGTTCAGGTTGGCCACCAGGAAGAATTTCTTCATGGAGAGAGTCGTAAAGCATTTGAACTGGCTGCCCAGGGAAGTAGTGGATTCACTATTGCTGGAGGTGTTCCAAGAAATTACAGGATGTGGTACTCAGTGCTATGGTTTAGTTAGCATGGAGGTGCTTGGTGAAAGGTTGGACTAAATGATCTTGGAGGCATTTCCAACCCTAATGATTCAGTCATTGTATAAGATATAGTAATAAGAGGCTTCACCACAGCCTGAAGCTGAATGCACAAGCAGCACAATCTGTGCACAACCTGCATTAACAGGGACTTGCCAGCTGTCCAAATAAAAGGCTATAAAGATACAAATTCCTTGCTGTTGTTTGGAGTCTGTGGAGTCTGCCACACTACTGTACAGTTAGGGAAGCAGTGAGTTTTTAACTTCTAGCAGGAATAAATACCAAGTTAAAACTATTAAAAGCTATAGACTTGCCAGCAAAATGAACCAGTTCATTAGCCAGCCCATACTGGTGAAAGGATAAAAGAAATAGGAAATGATCTAGAGAAGTTTTCATATGATCAGTAATTGGTAGTGTGGGTGTTAGTGATTAGTCAAATCACTAATGTGTTGCTTGTGTGTTTTAAAGGTACCAGAGCCCTGTGCAGAACCCCATTCAGGGTGCCCCAATTTCTCTGAGATAACTAGTGCACAAGAAGTAGTATTAACTTTTTAATTTCCATACTTTGCCTCCCATCTTTCTCCTGGTTGGCATGGGCCAGTTGGAAATCATAACAGCTTAAAGTCTAGATTTTGCAGAAAATTTAGTTCCCATGAATGTCAAATGCTTGCTTTTAACTTAATGAAGTAGAAATATTTGCCTTTTTAAGCTTCTTGGGAGTTTATACTTGTGTTGAATTACAATTATTTACATCCTTGGATTGGCAGTGAAGGCAATAATTATAAAACAACATTATCATTAATATTTTCAATTAACTTTGGAAAATGAAAAGAAGCAAATTCTGAGTCATCTCTCATAATTTAATAGGAATTATTAACTCTTTTCTTGAAACCCTGCAGTGCATATTTTGTACCAAGCACAAGGAACAGTGGCTGAAATTTTGAAGTGCTCCTCTTTAGACATTTATTCATTGTACACCTATTTCAAGGTGGGTAGGGTAGCTTCTAATGGAATATCAAGAATATGCAACCATATTTTATGCATATTGCTTTGTTTTATAAATTCTACATTTATAGCACAAGCTTGAAGAAGTATTTTTTTAACCTTGATGTACAAATTGATGTACCTGCATAGAGCTGCTTCATTATATTAATTAATTTCTAGATTTTAGTGACAGGTTTCCATTGGATATCAAGCAGAATTCAGTGCAAAATGAATTGTCAGTATTCCAAAATTACAGAACGGTTGCTCTCAGCCCTAACCCTCTAGAAACTATAGAATTGTGTGTTACCTCTGCTGCATTTGATGTCATTTCAGTTTTCCTCCACTGCTGAAGCCTAAAATTTATTTGATCGTTTGCTTTTTTTGGTGCATCAGTAAAGATGTGTAATATTCAGTAATATGTATTTGTATATTTGGAAGTTGTTAAAGTGTAGTAGTACAAAGTTGTATAGCTGTCACCTTTACCTGACATTAAAGGTATGTTTGTGAGAGAGAAAATATCTAAGCTGGGAAATAACTGCTCTTTTAATTTCTGAGACAAAAGTCACAACTTCATTAAGTCATTCCACTGCAGATTTTAAAAACTCAAGAACTTTATGCTTTTTAGTTTGTACATGAATTCATGTGTATTGTGGAATTGGAGTGAAACAGTTAAGGAAACACACTGCATGCCGTTGAAAGAGTTCTTGTGACTTTTTTATTGCAGACTAGGTAACACATTTTCATAGGTAGGTCTGGCTTTGCTGCACATTCCCTTGAGAATGAAGCAATTACAATCAGCTAGCACTTCTCTCTCTGGGTCTGTGACTCTGGGTACCAAACAGCTTGGGCTGTGTAAAGGCAGTGTTAGGGAAGAGGGGCATCTTTGAGCTGTTGATAGAAGTGAGCCAGGAGGAAAAATACATACAGTTAAGCACAGATAGAAATAATCTTTTTTTTCACAGCTCCACATTTCTCTCTCTACTGAGTGAACTGTTGCCTTATCAAGCTCCTCTGTTCAACAGTCATTTGACCCTGCTCATCCTAGAACTTCATCATCCCTTCTCCAGCACTGAGCCTTGAGATTCCTGTTCCTCAGTCTGGTCTCCAGTCCAGTTAGGCTGTGTTACATTTCTGAAAATCATTATGAGAAAAAAGTGTGTGAACGTAAGATTGCCTGTAGGATGATCATTAAAGAATCACCTCCCTAGCCACTGAGGGACTGTGCATACTGTCTCATTCAGGGTTAATGTGGTGGTGCTTAGGCTGGTCTTGAAAGATCAAAATCCCATTAGACTGCCGTCTGTGGGTGAAGATATTCCAGAGGAAACAAACCCATTCTGCTTTCAACATGAAAGACAGTATTATTCTGAATAGCTGAACTTTGTGGTATATTATTCATGGGTTATTAGAACTTCTGCTTCATTAGAAGCTGTTGTTAGTTTTTATTACTTTGCTTGTCTTCCAGCAGATTTTGAAGATAACTAAGTGTTTTCAACACAAATATTGCCTTGCATTCATTTTAGGGACTATAAGTTTCTCCAGCTGTCTTTGTGTTTGCTTTAGCAAATCTTCTGGGGTGAATGAGCAATTGGAAATTCATTATGCCTGGAGAAATACCAGGTCACATTAGATGCCACTATTCCAATCTAGCTGAGCAGCAATTCTGCTGAGTTAAGTGGGCAAATGGACACACCTGACTGCTTGTTTCTGCTGCTTTATCGGCTGTTAAATGTGAGGACTCAAGCCCTTACTATGGATCTGATGCCTTTTTCCTGGTGTTAGGAAAATGAAGCTAGACACGGTTAAGAGGGTTGGGGTCTTTACCTCAGTATTTTAATAAGGATCCTGTTTGATGCATCCACTTCACCCAGGTGACGCGTGGCAAAATGCACACACCCTGTCAATAATACACACCAGTTATAGACTTTACACATTAGCATATCTAACAAGGGGGCCCAATAATGAGGTTGGGGTGGGCTAACCCCTAGTTTACAGAATCCTCCTGTCAGGAGACCTTGGGTTCCTGAGATAGTAGGAATGTTTGGTCTCCCTGGCTCTGCAGTTCTGGGGTGTTTAGTCTCAGGCCTGCAGAACACTTTCAAAACACTAAGCACTAAACTAAGTAAAAAGTTGCAAGTATGCATACTGGTAATACTTGTGGATACAGAGAACTGTGTAAAAGGTATATAAAAGAAAAGACAAAAATCATTCCGGCATCAGATCCTTTTGGCAGAGAGTCCTTGAATCAGTGTGCTATGCACACACAAACAGGGAATTCCTGTAAACTGTGATTACAACTAAAGCAGAGTATCCAGCTTGCCTGCTGAGGGATAACCATAGTTCTGGAATACTCTCTGCCTCCTTGAGACTCCATTAGAAAAGCCTTCAGTATGAAACAACAGATTCCCCTAATATTTTGGAATGAATATTTTTAAGAAACTTTAAAATGAATATTCAACTGGAATAGAGTCTTCTCTATTAAAAATAGAAAAGTTATTCACATTGCACATGCCAATTCTTCTGGGAAACTTCTACGACATGTCTTGGACAAGATCATGTACAATATACTGTTTCTTGAAAAAATGTAGACTTCAGTCTGTTCAGCTGTTTCACTTGTTTCTTTGTTTCCCACAGTGCCCATTTGAAATACTTTACCTGTAAATAAACTCATCAATGACTAAAGTGTGGAAAAGCAGTGAACAGTTACGGACTCTAAGCAGAACCACTGAATTGTTAAACCTTGGAATCATTAAGAGGAAGGCAGGAAGTAAGAGCAGATTTGCTGTCATTCCTAATATGAACATGACTTGATTTCAATATCCTTACAATGCTGATAAACACGCTCACATCCAGGAGTTGCTCATTGGGCAACTTGGATGTGGTTTATGTTTCAGAAATAGAATGTACTTCTACCAATTAATATAGAAGAGAATATAAACAGTTTTGACTGATTTTCTTTGTGCAAGTAGGACATCAAGGGAGTTTAGAGAATTTTTTTCATATTAGACTACCTGTCAAATTACTTTTACCAATTATATGTGGCTAATTGTAACAGAAGGAGGTTTAAAACCTTAAGTACGTGACATTTGTGACAGTGATCTTGGAAGAACACATTTATTTCTGTAGAAAGCTTGACAAATTATGGTTGCTTTTTACACAAGCAGATGCTTTCTTGTGTACTTCATGCCAAAGCAGAGGTTTTAGATCCACAATGGTTTTTCACACTATATAAAATTACATTCATTTTGTGGAATGGGTTATAAATTTCTTTAATTTTCAATGATATACATAAATTCATGTGAAAATATATCACTTTTGGGTAATCTGGATGACTAGGCATTAAATACTTTGGACAACTGTAGTTCTGACATATTCATGAAAATGTTAAGGGCATCTTGTAGGAATCATTCCCTAGAGGGATGCTCTCACTTTTGTGTTATAATCTACTCAGGCTTCTATAGACAAACTCACCAAGGTTCAAAGGGTTATGTTTCACTTAAGCTACCACTGTATGCAGCTTCACACAGTAACTTCCCAGTTTTTTTGTCAGTGTATGGGGGGACTGCCTGTGTGAGATGAGAGGGACTTTCCTGCAGCAGGAGTCCTCTTCCATTGATGTGTCTCAATCTCAATCTCTGTGGTGTGACCAGGTTGTGTCATTCAGCCTGATCTGTGTAAACCCAAGGAACAAAACTCAGGTCATGGAGGCTAAAATGGGACTGAAACTAATCTGTACTAATAAAAATGGGTGACAGGCTGAGACTGAAAATTATTTCAGACCGAATTCTTGGCACACAAAGCCTTGTTGGCAGCTTTAGGTATTAACATATTTGCTACTACAAATTAGGCATTGTCTCTCTATGGGCATCAGATAATCTGATGTAGGTCAGCAGCTCAGTCACTGACATGCTGCCACCCACATAAATACGCTTAGGAGCATCTAAGCAAAATGTGGTGGAATCTGACATTTGTTCATATGGGTTAAATAGCAACAGGTATCATCATTCTGTTAGGCTGACAAAGTTCAACTACCATACTGAACAGGCCACAAATGTGACAATCCCTGAAATCAGAGTTTCTAGGCATCACATTTCTGCATTTAGTCACTTACTCACTGTCATTTTGTTTCCAAAATCTGAATAAAATGTACCACTCAGTTTGCAAAATGGTTAGTGGAAACAACATGTGTATAAAATTGTCTCTGAATGTTGTAGTGAGTTACATATCAAAGTTGTGTCTCCTCCCTGGTGTCTTGTCCCACTGTATTGCAGAAGCTGTCCTTTCGGCTGGGTCCAGCATTTGGAACATAAGTCAATGGATCAGGCCGGATCAGGTATCTACAAAAAGAAATTACAGCTGTTACTTAAAGAATGTGGTGCAAGCCAGGGCACATGCATAGAGCTGTAATGCTGAAAAGACCTGAGCAAGACTAGAGACTTACTTGGAAGATACTTAGTTTAGTTCCTGTGGTAGCATTAGTTAGATTCTTTTCAATTTAAAATACAGAGTAAGAGGATGACAGGTTTAAAACAATCCCAATATATGTACTATATATTTATACGTGTATTTTAAATCACATATATTATAATTAGATGTCTCTTTAAATAGAAGTCTCTTTTTTTTTTTTTTGCAGGTCTTATGACTATGTTTTAATGCATGTGCTTTAACTTACACTATATCATTCAGCTCTAATCTTGTATCTGGAGAAGGGTTGATCAGGATGTAAGAAAGGGTGTTCTGATGATCATTCATTTCATCTAGAGGACGGGGGACGGGGGGGGGGGGAAAACAAGTACCAAATAAATTATATTTACAAATAAGTTGTGAAAAACATTACTTCTGAAAAATTATTTTGATGAAAGTTTGTAGAGCTTGGTGTCAGAGTCATTTCCAGTAAGTTCAGAAATTTTGTTCCAACTGTATTCAAATTGAAACTACCTGACATTATTATCTTTTATCAGCTCTAAAAACATCTTGTTTTCTAATGTTTCTGGTTTTTTTTCAGTCATATCAATTTTGAATGTCACCCAGTTTCAGTGTGATTTACCAATCTGTCCTGAAGCCTAGGTAAGTTTGTGGTGAGCAGGGACTCCTGTGCTTGGCTGCATCAAGTTCAAATGATGACCAAGGTTAAATGCAGATGTATGGCATCATCCATTTCCAGATTTGGTCAACCTAAACCTTTATTTCTATTTTTCTATTTATCTAGGAAATACTTCCCTTTTATCACCTGTGCCAAGGGCTTGAAATGTGAAGACTGTATTAATGGAAATTGGTATGTCTTTTACATTTTTAACTGTTCTCCTAATGATGTGTGAAATGAAGGCTGATAATTTTTATTTTTAAGGTTTAAGCTACACTTATGTAGCTGCCGTTGCAATATCTTTTGTATCTTGGCACACTCCAAAGGTTGCTGCAGTGAGATTGGTTTTAATCTGATCAGACTAAAGAGGAACGCCAAAGGAGAAGCAGTGCTTCTGTGTTAAATCCTCTTTAGCTTTTTGTGTGTAACTCAGAATCAGATAAATGTCATCAGGTAAAGCGTTTAACTATCAAGATTTTGCTGCTTTGTACATGGTAGCTAATAGTTCTAAATTTGAGTAATGAAATTATTATTTTCTTTTGGCTTTTAAGTAGTATTTGAAAAGAAAGGCAGGAATACAATAAAGTTTTCTTGTTACTGGTATAAGTATCAATTAACATTTACAAAACATTTTTGTGTTTGGTCAAATTGTGGCTTGTGAAACCCTTGGAAAATATTTAGCCCTGAATCTTTCTGCAGACAGTTGTATAGAAACACCAAAAAAGAAGGCATAGAAATTATCCAGATGGGGTGTGGAATAAAGAGCCTGTATTTACATACATACTGTGTTTCTAGGAAATTAGAACCCATTGTCCTGGGGTTTCCAGCCAACATGCTTCAGAGCCAAGGCCAGAGACAGGTAACCCAGCCAGCTGTGGTGCATATGTTAAAAAGTGTTACAGAGCTCTTGTCAATAGCTTAAAAAACCCCAAAACAATCCAAAACAATCCAACTAAAACCAAAAAACTAAAAAGCAATGCAACATCAGTTTTGCTGAAGAATTATTTGATGGATAAAAATGGCATCTAGAGATCTAGTGAAACATGCTTTCTAAAAATTACTTTCCTATGATAATTTGGCATTGTTTTTGAAAATTGCGGGGGAAAGGCAGTATCCTTCACATATAAACAACTCCCCGCCTTGACATGAGTGAACTTCAGCCCTGTCTTCATCTTTATTTCAAGAGATTTGTGGAAATATGGTGCAGCTTTTCAGTGACTTGGGAATATTTATAAATTCAGCATACACATATCATCTACTAATAAAAATGTGACTGACATGCTGCCTTCTGGGCCTTCCATCTCAGCGTAGGAATGGGTGATAATAGAATGCATTAAAAAGGCTCCAAGTTACTCTTGGTAAATGAAAAAAACCAAACAATCCAAACCTAAAACAAGAAAACAAAAAGCATTATCATAAACTTAATATTTTGTTTATGGCTCCATCATTTCTTACAAGTAAGTTCACCTTGCACCACCCTAATGTTGCTATTGAAGTACTGTAATAGAGGTACCATATCCTGCTGGAGAAAGGCCCAGGTGCTTCATTCTGTTCTTCACAAGTTCAGCGAGCTCCTGCCTTTCTGACCTCCTGTAGAGGTTCATTCTCTGCTGGTTGATCTTCTCAGCAGTTTTAGCAGAGTGCCTGGGGGCCCTCCTGCTCAGGCGCCGTGCCCACTGCATGCTCTTCTTCCGCAGCAGTGGGTGATCGGACTGGTCACTGGATGTTGAGCTCCGGTGATTACTGCGGCAACTGAACTGGTCTTTGGAGTCTTTGGTATCCTCCCATTCCTCCACACTGACAGAGATTTGAGACTTGAAAGGAAAATTACAGGAGAGGTGAAGGGCTTTATTAAATGGGAGCAGATGAAGATGTTCTCTCTCCAACAGTGCAGTTGAATATGGGGTTTGGCTGCAGTGGATCTGAGGGGATTTAGCTCTTTGTACTTAGCAAGTGTTCCTGAACTGGGCACCCTTTACTAGACTTCGACTTTTCATGTAAAAAGCTCTTTTATAATAGAAATACTTTTATCAAGTGCAAAAGCAGATAAGTGTTATTATGTGCCCAATAGTACTGTGATTCCAAGACGAGCAAATTTAGCCTTCTGACATTGCCCTTCCTGAATCTAGGAATCAGTTCTGAATGACTTCTCCACTTTCTTCCCAGTCGGCATATTTTCAGAAATTCAAGCTCTTTAACTGCTTTTTAGATGTGTGTGGTGGATTCAGTAAGTAATGGATAAACTTTGTTGCACTGTTTTCAGTAATCTCTTAAGACCACAGGTAGAACATGCCTGTTAACTGTGTCTCAAATTTCATGGGTCTTCTTGACACATGAAATTAGGATGCAGTAACCTTCAGTGTGATTCAGGGTACCTCTTGTCAAAGAGGTAATTGATTCCTACCTTAGAGAATAATGCTGTTTCACTCCTATAGCGACAAACCCCCTCCTCCCACCAAAATTAAGAGCCAAAATCTGTCAATGTTTCTGTGTTTTCCTTATACCACTCAAATAAGACCAATGGTATGTGCACGTACAAGTACTGAAATAATACAGGTAGATGGGCTACAGGTGCATTTCTAACATACAAAAATTCCTTCGGAACAACATAAGAGGAAACATTTCAAAAGATAACTTTTGTTAAGATAAATTGTTTCAAATTGTATTTTAGATTTAATGAATCCTTCTAGTTTCCAGTTTCAAAACCACTTCCTTAACAATCCTGAGTTCCTCTTGGGCTATTTGAATGTCTTTTATTGATGTTGAAATAGCAAAGTACTTGCTGGTATCAGCACAAGCCCATTACCAAGTTACTGATCACAGATCTCAAAGTGGTGAGTGTTTAAAATAAATACATTAATTATAAAACAAAGGTGATGGAAATGAACAGGCTGAGTTTGTGTGAATCCCCTCAAACAGCATATGTTGGTAGTGATCAGGAAATAAAGCAAATTTAACCAAGAAGACTGAATGGCCTTTTCCCACTAATAAGAAATCTTTAAGCAAGATTCTGTTGACCTCATCAAGTGCTGAATACAACCTTTCGGTAAGAGGCTCACCACAGAATCTGTGAGGTTTCTGGAGTCCATAAAATAGTATTTGATATAAGTAAGCTGGATACAATGTGAAAAATACTTCTATTTTTCACTTCTGTGCAAACTAGCATTTATCTGTGTAAAAGAAAAAGCAATAAACAAACCCAGTGAAACAGCAAAATGATCAAACCCTGTAATTAAACACTACAGACATTTATGTTGTAGCACTTCAAGTAAAATCACATCTTTAATATTCTAGACCAGGATCTTGCAATAAGCCTCAGGTAAAGATCAGTTAATTTATTGAGGCTCTTCAGCTTAGTCTGCAATAGAAAAAGGATTTTTTTTTCTTTTTTCTTTTTTCTTTTTTTCTAAACCACCTGATTTCTGAAATTTTGTTACTGACTCTGCTGATGTTAGGGCAGAAGAGAAAACCTGGATCCCTTTGAGCAGGAATTCAATTTGATTATGTTGTTTGTTAGACTGTCATTTTGGGTCTGTATGCATTTTACAGAAAGGACTAAGTTAGGCAGATTACTTTCCATAAGGTAAGGTGCTACTTATGGGTCGGAAGGAGCTCTTTGGTATGAACAAATCTGATACAAACTGAGTGTAGAGAATGGTCTTGTTTTGCCTTTCTTCCTGCCTGCATTGTCAAGCTCTTGACAAAAGAAATAATGACTTGCTGACAGCAGTAGTGTAAAGGCAGAGACCTATCCTCATCACAGCAGAAGGGTAGTCACTTTTTGAGCCAGACATTAAATGGGAGAAGCCAAGTAAAAGAACAAATTTTTTGTTTCTGTGAATCTGTAAATCCTTAGCTTGAACTTTTGGCATAGGTGAGTTGAAAGCTGAAAGGAAGGTGATAGAGCAATATATTTGCTTCAGCAGCTATGAAATTTTTATTGGGGCTGTTGAGAAAGCTGTGCAGAATGGCCCTTTGCTGTATGCAAGAGGAAAAAATTCAACTCTAAAGACAAAGCAAAATCAAAACCCAAACTCTCTTTCAAAAGCAGCACAGAAGTGTGTCTGCCAGCAGCAGCTGTTAAAAACACAGAAGATAAAACTCCACTGCAAAGTACTTCTGTGTTTCCCCCTCTGTTTTAACCAGTCTTGAACTTAATTTAAAAATACTTCTGTTTCTTTCATTACTTTGAGGTTTGATTGTTTTCACTGAATTTCATTTCCTTGTTCCATGAGAAGCATGACTGATGACATGGTGTCACTCCTATGCCACACTGTGAAAAAACATTTGCCTTTAACCCCTTTGTTTCCTTTCTTTTTTTTTATGGCAGATTCCTGTCTCACGTATCCCACTAAGCCCTAAAGGCTGTGATTGCTTACTTGTGCTGCCAGACATCTTTGACCCACTCAGGCAGGGTATTCCAACAGGATGTTTCATACCCTAAAATCTAAACATTAGGCTGGTCAACACATGGCAGGAATGAGAATGTAGTAACAGACACACCAGTGTGCATATTTGAGATGATGAGGGTGTCTGTGATGATAACACCAAACATTGGTTAACTTTAGATTTTTGCTCCCTTGCTTTGGTGCTCTCTGGGAGCTGTGTGTAAAATGCGAAATAGTTTGAAGGTGTAGTTTCATCTGTTCCATTCTGAAGAAGTGCCTTATTTTTACCTTACTGCGAGTTCTATATAAATAACTTCACTGCTCTGCCCACCAAGAACGCTTACTTGCATCTAGGGTTTTAGAAATTCTTTTCTGCTCCAAATGCTGTCTAAACCATTGCTAAGTACAGCCACATTTTCCTTTTGTGATAAACTTGTGGATTTTGCTCCACTAGCATTTCATGTGTTTAAGCCTAAGGCTTTCACCAGATGATCTTTTCACTGTAAAGATGATTTGTTATCATCTTTATCAGAATTCAACAGCAGCAAACCTAAAAGAAACCAGAATTCCACTGGGCTTCTTTAAAAGTCCCATTCTGTCACTTTTCAGATTTTTAGCAAGCTGCTTGTGCCCAGAACAATGTTGCTTTAAAATCCATTTACTCAAGGATGATCCATTGCACAGTTCCATTTTCTGTGAGGATTTTACTCCCACAATTTAACCTAATGTATCCCTGTCTGGGATTGATTTACATTTCTTCATAGCAGCCTGTATGGGACTATGTTTTGGATTTGTGATGATAATGTGTTGACAGTGGGATCTTTTCGTTACTGAGTGGTGCTTACACAGAGCCAAGGCCTTTTCTGCTTCTGACACACCCCAGCAGCAAGTGGGCTGGGAGAAGCACAAGAAGTTGGAAGGAGACACAGCCAGGAAACCTGATTGCAACTGACCATGGATATCCCTGATACATGGTGCTGTGGTCTGCAGGAACAGCTGTAGGAAGATGAAGAAACTGGAGGACTTAAGGCATTTGTCTTTCCAGCTGTGTCTGATGGAGCCCTGCTTTACTGGAGATAACCCCCCGTCCATCAGAAGTGTGAGTTTGTTTTGCTTTCACACACAGCTTTTTCTTAACTTATCAAACTGCCTGTACCTGAACCTACGAGATTTCTCCCCTTCAGCCTCTCGGTTTTCTCCCCATCCCACCTTGGAGGGAGTGAGCAAGCCAGCATCTGTATAGGGCTTGCTTCAACCAGGACACCCAGAAACAGGCAGACAAGAAGCAAATACTTATTTGTGAAGCCATTTCTTGTGACTGACACAGGAAGAAGAAAAAGAAAACAAAAGACAATTTAAACAGAAGTGAATCTAAGGAAACAAATATGGACCGTTAAACAGGAGCCACAGAAATGCAGCCACACGAGTAATGGATAAAGATTTCTCTTTTTTGTATTTTTTGAAGGTAACAGAAATGGTTTGGTGTGACAGTCATTGAGAGGCAGGCTAGATTCACTTGTTATTCCATTACTGCTTCAGTGAAAACTTGCTTTATTTTTAAAGGAATTATGAATATCCGTCAGTTAAGTGAGTGCTTCTCATTTGCATAGTGGAAAAGGGAATGCCAAAGGATAAATGGTACATATTAAATATTAATACTGACATATTTTGTCCTTGTGACTCAAGTAACCCATGTCATTACCTGACAGTATCCAGATATGTGCCGTACAAATTTAGTTTCTTGGGTCTGTTTAAATTCAAATTGATAATCACGTTAAAGGTTCTCTGAGTTATAAACATTCTAATTTATGGTTAGAACTTCATAGTTCCTGAATAAAAAGAGTGAATTACTTTTCTCTTATTTCTATTTTAAAGATCTTACCCAATGACTTTTTTTGGCTTAATGTATTGAAAAGCCAAAATGATAACCCATGCTAATATTTCATTAGTGAAATTACTAAAAAATTCCTTTAACTTCAAAATAAACACTTTTCAGAAAGATTAGGGCTTTCAGCATCTTTCCATCTATCCATAAAGGCCACAGATGCAGAGTTCTATGTTGCTCTTTTGTATTTGGAGGAAGAAGAATGTGAGGGGAGATTTCCCTGCCCCTCTCTAGAGGGGAAAGATTGTACAAATTCTCACTCACTAAACAAGAAACTGCACAAGTATTTGTGTGAAAATACCTCTGGGGGTCTGCATTCAGAGCCTTCAGCTTAAAAAGACCAACAACTGCTTTTTCTTCATGTAATAAACAAGATGTGCCATTATTCCACATTTGTCCAACACCTGACAATTTGAAAATTTAACCAGGAGGTTTCTCCAACCTCCCTTCCTTAGTCCTCTACCTGATTTAACTCAAATTCTTTGTGAGATTACCTGTCAAAGTTGGTAGGAAGTAATAGCAGAACTCCTCATTCTCTTTTTTAGGACCTGAAGTTAAATAGCCAGCCCTGAATGTGAGAATAAAGCATTGCCATGAATTTTATCTTATCTTTATTTAATGAATTCTTAAAATCTGGTACATCCTCCTGTTTTGCTGACAGCTGTGACAGACCTTTTATTCTTATTAGCAGTGAGGCTGACTACATTATTCTCCAAGGAATGATTTTGATGGATTATGTTAAGGCTGCTGTAGTTCAAAAGATGTGACTGAGTCCACTGGCTAAGCTGTAAAAGCCACCAGCAGTGATAGGGGTGGTCCACAAAGAGATACACCCATCAACTGGGTGGAATATTGCAGAGCTTTTTGTCACCCTTTTTCAAAAATTCAGCTGAATGTACTTCCTCAAGAGCAGATTTTGCCGTTAAGCATTATATGCCCAAATGTTTTCTAGTATTTTTCTGAAATATGGAAAAGAAAATATAAATTGCCTATCTTGGAAACTATGTCTGAGTATTTCAGAAGAAAGTTGCTTGCTGTTGCATTTTTAAGCCATGGTTTAAGGAGATGGTAGTACTAATGATCATGTAAACAAATGGATAATACATGAAAAAATTAAAGCTGCCCAAACAAAAAAAAAGTATTTTAAATAGTCAGGAAGAAGTATTTTTGCCATTTTTTTATAGACAGAGAGATGTAGAAATGTACACATTTTTGTGGCTAACACAGAAATACATATACTATATACTAGCACTGTTCGGCAGCTAAATTTAGAGAGATCCCACAATACTTTGAATAATACTAACTAGAAATAGCGACAAGAGAATGAATTAGGAGGTCATGTGAGCAGTGAAATGTCACCAATTTTGAGACACAGTGCAGGCATTTTTGACACTAGTGCCAGAACACCTGCTAATAGGATTTGTTACAGACACTGCTGCTAGTGACAACAGCAAGGTCAGAGCAGAGCTGACTCCCCAGCTGATGCTGGTGGTGCTCAGCTGCCCCTTGTTTCCCATCCATCCATTCCCTACAGGCAAAGCACAGGAACTGGCTCTGAGCAGTCCTGGAGCCTGGGTTAATGTGACCATCCACGTGCACTCTGCAGTCAAACCGTCCGAAAAGCACACTGAACTGACCCACCTCGGATGTTGTGAGCTTCTGGGATTCTGTCCTGTAGACTCCAATTGGAATGTCTCCTGTAGAGGAACAAAGCTTCTGATACAGTCTGGCATATGTCCTAATCCACAGATCCTCTTCTGTGATTTTCATCTGAACAAATAATAATATGAGGGAGGACTTTTAACTCTTGAGGGCTTATAATTTGTTCACTACACTACTCATGGAAAAATAAAACTGAACACTAGCTGATAATTATCTCATTGTTGTGCTGCACCTTTGCTCCACAACAGATCTACAACTTCTTATTGAGTTTGTAAGGCTGTTTCTTTTATCTAGAAAAGACATCTCCCTGTTTAGAAGACATTGTAGTGAAAGCAATTCAGCATTATGAACTCCCGGTCTTGGTTTAAGATGACTTAAACTAACATGGCAGCATTCACCCAGCGTCTATATTTGACTAATATGTAAATGAATAAACTAAATGTTGTCAGTAGTAAAAAACTGGTGTGGACACATATGAGTTCCTTTTTAGAGATTCAGTTGTACTTTCAAGTGTTCTTACATTCACTGTAATGAAGCTTAATGACTGACCAAGAAATAAATCGTTTTTATTTAAGCAACTTTCTTAAACTATCATTGATAACTTCCTGAAGTTCTTTATAGATCCCCACAAAGCAACTTATAAATAGCTAAACTCGTATTGATCTGTCTACTACTTAGGGTATGATGGGTGTCAGAGAAAATAGAAAGGTGGGGTTTATTTTAGTAAAAATTGCTTCAGTTGTTTAAGTTTTTATGTGTGTATATACACATTTAAATTCCACTGGTGAATATTGACATATATAACAGCAAGATGACTTTTGAGCTCCAGCTCCTAGTCATTTAATACATCTATCTTTGCATAAAAACTACTTGTGCCCTTTATTGCCCATAGGAATGGGGACTGGAGATAGTCCTGGCCAGGCTGCACAATACACGTAGTGCTTCCTGGTTTTTATATACTTAGTTTTTAAATTGGTTGCTGAACTGCCATTGCTGTTTGATATAAAATGCACTATTCCGGTGTTTTCCTGACTTTCCAATTTTCTGCTGTACAGAATGCATTATGTTTTCTTGGGGATATGGTTTTTGCTATGGAACTAAAAATGGATATGTTTTCTGTTTAATTTCCTCGTCTTCTCCCTGATGAAAAAGGAAACAGATGGCCTTCTTGGTCTTTCACAAAAGGAAATGCCATACAAAGCTGAAAGTATTTAGCAGACAGTACAGAATCTTCCCTGGTACACTGTATTGATTTTTTTTTTTCAATAACTTACAGAACAAAGAAACCCAGATCCTGGTGTTGTGTCAAGTCCCAGCAGAAGTCTTGTGATGGAAATCATATAATCTTTGACAAATGACTGCAAAATTTTTTTGACAGGAGAAGCAGAAGAGAAAGAAAAAAGCTTTAATGAACAGATAAGTAGGAAACCATTAGCACCATGTGTGAATTTAAAAAAAATTATACATCTGTGTTTACAGTCCATCTTTCCAAGTATCTTAATCACTGCAGAAATACCTATCCCTTTCTCTTTGCTGAATTTATGTATATGAAGTATATATTTTTAAATTGGCTCTGCATGTGCATGCACTGTACGTACAAGATTCAGGAATCTAAGGCATAACAAGGCATGGTAAAAGCAAATATGGATGTGTCAGTGGAAGTGAGGTATTAGCCCTATGACATGTGAAATTATAACAAACTCTTCTGTGCAAAAGAAACACTGACATATGTTAGATGGGTCTGCAGTCCTCAGTGGGTTCCTTTGAGGTGAAACCGCTATTTTAATTCAGATGAGTAATCTGAAGGGTTTTTAAGGGCTGGCATGCCTTGTTGCTCTGCTAAGCAATGTGTTGCTCTTGGTTAAAAGGTAGAAATTAAGTTTAATGTGGAAGTAGACTAAGGCCAGGAACAGATATAAGATCAGCTAAAATCACAATATTTCTCCTCCTAGCTTGAGCTGCTGGAATGAGAGGGCCATATGGGTGCTCTTCTAGCTGTGGCTGAGCTGATCATTGCCACGTGTACTCAGGTGTAGCAGGGCAGCATTGCAGTCCTTGGAATGGAGAACACATGTAACTCTGCTGGCTTCATGCAAATGCATGGCTAACAAAGAGGTTTTTGTGAAGAAATACCTCACAAAGGTATTTCAGAAATCCTTTAGAGTGTTTATTCAAACTCAGAAGTTAGATGGATTTCATTTGATACACAGTGATTCAATTTAAATTTTTGTACTGGTAGTCTCCCAGCTATAATGGGCTAAACACCAAGGTGCATCTCAAAGAAAACTTGTTTGCAAATAAACTTATTTGTTATCTTGGCCGCATCATTTCTGCCATGGAATTTTCATTAGATTAACAAGTTAATTTACCAGGATTTGCAAGACCAAATTTTCATTTTTCAGTCACTATCCCAAAGATAATTCAAAGGCTTTTTTTTTGGCCTAAAATGGGAGGTACCGGCTGAACCCTGATGTTCCCCACGTCATTTGCTCTGTTTCTTGCAGAAAAAAAAGACAGAAAATGCGACCATGGAAAAGAACAAAGAGCTGCTGTTATAGAATTTCTAACTTAGAGTAAGAAAGATAGTTCTAGAAAAATGACAGTTCACCTATGAGCAGTAGCAGTTCAAAGGAAGGACAGGTGGAATTTAAGTAAGAATGAGCATGTGAGGCTTTTTATTTTAAACACTTTCTGGTGAATGGTGTTACTCTCTCAAGTCATAGCATGATTATTCATATCTCGGAGCAAATATAAAATATTGAATTTACCTATGTGCTGGCAAGAGCTGTTGATGATCGACAGATCTGTTTCTATATATGTGTTTTTGGTACTTTTACTTCTTTTTAATGTGGTATGTGATGCTGATATTCTGGGGCATGATTAAGAAGATGTTTTGTATGCAAATACATTTATTTCTAGAACCTTAAAATATATATGTCCATATACATGACTGTTTTATATATTAATGACTTCTTGAGAAAAGTTTAGATCCAGGAATTTTTCTATTTATGTTGGATTTGCCTTGGGAATTCATTTGGAAGTAGAACTGCAATGAAAGAATGCCTTTCATGCCCCAAATGACCAAGTAAATTAATTTCCCTGCACGGATGTTTTCCACCTGAGTACCAAAGCATCCACAGGTGATCCCTACAACCACAAGGTTGAATTGCTGCCTTTTCTTCTCCCACTGTTACTTTGTAACCACTGAATGCATTCCCTGCAAGGGCAAGAATTGCTTACTTTACAATGTAATGACTCGGCCTCTGCAGGTCTAGTCAACATGAGTAAGAGGACAGGACACTGTGAAGTAATTGAGGCCTTTGTCAGCAAATGCAGGTGACTAATAAATAACATATTAAAGTAATTCTGTTCCTTTCTGTTAGGAACATGATACTATGGGAATGGGCACTACCTTTTTGTTGCAGAGTACAAGCATTATTATTCTGTATAATCTGTAATTTTTTGACGGTGGAGAGGTACATAAACAGTATTACATAATGTAGCATCAGATTTTGTGCAGTCACAGTGTTTCTGGGATTGATGCCTGAACTATCGTGTGGAGCATGCTCCATTATCTTTTGCCATTGATTGTTCCAGGTACGCACTTTAAAGGATCCCATGTCAGATAACAGGGTCATCTAGCAATTAGGCACAATAAAATTGGTGACGATATCGGTGTTAAGTCACATTCCTATTCAAAGTACCTGATAAAGCAGTGTATCCAACATGCTGATGCTGAAAACCCTGCCAGCAGCAAAGGGCAGTCGAAACATAAATGCCAGATTAGATCCCTTCTCACGCTCTTTCTGTTAAGGAATTAAAAAATAGAAGACATTTTTAATGCTGGTTTTGGAAGGACTGTAACAAAAACATGAAATAGATATTATCTTTAAAGAAATCAAAAGTGTCAAATCCCTTTGCTCTAAACATAGTTTCTTCCCACAAATATGCAACATCTTTGTTCAATAGGTAAACATTTTCAGGTTGAAAGACATTGATCAATGTCTGTTGTTTTGGTAATCACATCTCAAACTGCATGGGCGTATTCCACCAGATCAAATCTTAAAAGATAGAGGGATATCAACTGTGCTTAGCTTCTGTTAACCTGCTCCAGTTCCTTGGTGCAGACAGTGGACTGTCATTCTGGTCCAGGAAGTCTCCTAGGAACAGGAACAGAATCTGATACAAAAGGGAAGAAATGGCACTGGGGTCAATCTGCCCTGGTGCTGCTGGCCACATTCTTTCTGGTACAGACCAGGATGCCATTTGCCTTGTGGTCACCTGGGCACATACTGGCTCAGGCTGTCAGCCAGCACCCCCAGGTCCTTGAACAGCTTTCCAGCTACTCTGCCACATCCTGTAGTGCTGCAGGACCCAAGGGCAGAACACAGCCCTTGGCCTTGCTGACCCCCATATGATTGGGCCTCGCCTGTTTAGTTTCCTTCCATTTCTTCTACAGCCTTGCTTTTCCTTTATTCTTGCTTCAAAGAGATTTGTGGGAAATATAATCCTACTTTCTTGGCAAGAACAGATTCATTTTCTGGTGTTGATCTGGAACAACTTCTAAAAACCTGTCAGTTCAACAGTCAAATTTGTGTGCTAATTGCTTGTACAAGTTTAGAATTTATGTAAATTGTTAGAGTACTATGTAAAATAAGATACCAATAATAAGACTAACAATCTCTTTTTATAACTCATATGTCATTTTTGGCTTTTATTACTTAATGTTCATTCAAACATGCTTAAAATGTGAATTATATTAAAGAAAAAACGAAGACAGGAAATAGGAGGCCCCTGAAGGTTAAAAAAGCAGCCAGACTGTGCGTAAAATCACTGCAAATATACCAGGCCATTTCAGATAGATTTCTGCTCATCTAACACATGTGTGTTTATCCCTGTGGAAGATACAAAATCACAGGATTGGGTTTGATTAAAAGATATAGGAACTTGTACTTATTTCAAAATGATCACTTAGAGCTTTAGAATTTTTATCCTTAACACCTGCAATACCTAATTGGAAAAAAAAACCATAGTAAACTAAAGTCTGAGTCTTTAAACTAAAGTCCAAAACATTACAAACCCTTTCTTTCAAGAAAGAGGGAGTGGTTACCTCATATTTTCTTATGCAAGACAAATGGAGAACACAGATTTTAAGTTTAGAGTGTGGGTGTTTTATTTTTCCTTTTCTCTGTTGTACAAAGACCACTGCTTTCTCCTATGTCAGTGCTGAGTTTACTGTCAGATTTATTTATCTCTAAAATGTAAAAAGTTGCAGCACCAATAGCAGATGGATATCTGATTTGTGTATCTGTCTTCTACAGCCCATTAGGTTGAAAAGCCAATTTTGTGTGTTTCACTGCGACCTCAAGGCTACTTGCCTGACATTCTCAATCTTTCTGAAAATGAGGTGCTTAGTGCAACTGTATGTTTGACTACTTTAGGTAATTTTTACTGGAGTTTTTAATTGCCTTTCATTTTGCATGAGGGACTTCTGAAACATCAAATTAACTATGGCACCACCTGTGAAGTTCTCCCTGCAAATGTTAACATGAAGTGTCTGGGAAATATCAACAGCAGGCAACTGCAACAGCAATGAAGAAAATGTTCTTTCTTTAAGATAGTTAATCTACCTCTATTTCAGCAGGGCATAGTTTGGATAGGAAGTTCATTAAATGTTCAGCTTCCAACCTATTTTCACAACTTTTGCACAAGAAATTATTAAAGATAGTCAAGAAGTTAAAATATTTTTAAATATTTCCAGAATATTCACTTGAAAAATTATAGAGCCTATGTAAGGAAAGAATTGATGGTTTCACTGTATTGAAGTAGACAGCCCTCAGAGAATTCCAGAATCCAACTGGAATTGTTTTAAGGGAATATGTTAACAAATAATTTAAAGAACCCTGTCAGTCATAGTACACCAAGACATTAGGTTAGTTTGGAACATAGTGCTGAAGGCCCCAGCCAGCTGTTAGCTCTTGTTGCCCTGAAAGAACTGGCAATGCAGATTCTAACAGGTTTCAGCTTATCCTCATAGACTTACCGTGGAGGGAGGAAGTGCTACAATGGATGAGCCACAGGTGCAAACCTTAAAGGGGAGTAGGGGTGGCATAATCCCAACAAAGCTGAGCCTCCTGCTGCAAACAGCTCCTCTCTCTATGCAATAACACTATGGCTTCCTCACAGTTCTCCAGGTTGTGTTGCTGTCTGAACACCACCTAAACTCAAGAGCAATCCTTCATGCTACTACAGGCAAAGATAACAAGTCACTAAAGGCCACCCAGATATTTACAACTTGTGGTTGACATGGAAGTATGATAATTCAATTGAGCAAAAGTTTTAAAAGATCCTTATCCACATAGGCTGAATTTTTGCAGCATTCAATTTCTTTGTAAGAAACCAGACTGGGAACATAAAGTTTCAATGGAAAAGATGCTTTCCATTAAGTGTATATTAAAATTACCTACATGAAGAACAAACTCTGAAATTCCCAAAATCTAGGAAATTTACAGGACAACTAGGAAACAGAAATCATATGTTAAATCTCTATAATGGTGATGATTTTGGCATGAATTCAAATTCACCAAGATATGGAAGATACCTGAGGTGCACAGATTGGGAGGCTACATGAGAAAACCAAGCAGTCATACTGACTGATAGACTGATAGGGGAGAAAGAAAATACTGTAGTGAAGGATTTCTGCCCTTGGGGACTGTCACAGTGATACTATTTGTCTCTCACTAACTCAGAATATGGCCTGAAAAATCATGAAGGTAATACTAAAATGGTAAGATCTGGGGAGTGTAGAGGTGGGCAGGTCAGATCACCAGTGAAGATCTGTGAGAAGGAGGATTGTCCTTGAGTTTAGAGAGTAAAACAGATGCACAATATTACTTCCTATGCTCCACCTGTTTAAGTAACAGGATTTTGAACAAGCAAATTAAATTTATCTTCATACAGCCACAGTGGCACAATATGAAAATTACAAATATGCATGTTAATGTATAGAATATGAAGGTTTTATCTAGGTTTTAAGCAGTGTCACTGTCCCTCTCATCACTCTGATAGAGAATAATTGCTGTTTTCAAGCTTTCCCAGTAATGCCAATATCTCCCACAGATACAGGGAAATGTGTACAGAAGACATGGTTATAGTGCCTTCAAAATGAAGTGGAATTAAAAAATACATTATAATAAAAGCTGTATGTTTTAAGTGTTTAGTAATTTAAAAGATGTTCCATGTTAATTGCCTATGTCAGCCTCCTGGACAACTACATTAACTCTAAATATTCAATTATCGAAAAATATTTTATTTTCCTTGACCAAATTCCACCAGAGAGTTGGTTGTTTAATATTATCCAGTAGAGTAATGAAATCAAATCAAACTTTATTCTTAAATGAGGGTAGAATTTTGGAAAAAAAAATCTTTGAAGGTAGCTCTACAACCATATATCATTTCACTGTTTCAACTTCTTTTGAAATAAAACAAAAAAGTAATAAAAATACAACATTTTAATTGAGGTAAATCTCCTTACCTTTTCCAGTTTGGACAGAGCAAGAGAATAGCAGTCTTTGGCTCTGAACTGCATGAATCTCATGTTGGCTGGGTGAGTTAGTTCTGTGATAATGCTTAGACTGGAGAACAACCTGCATTTTGAAAGAATGTAATGGTTATACTTCTAATCATAACAATTCACAAATGTAAAGCTACAGCTTGTGCTCATGTCCATGTTTTTAATGAAGTCCCTGAAACCTGTGGTGAGTCTGGGTCCAGTGAAATGTTGGTCCAACAGCAGAGGAACTACAACACATTCTCTATAGAATTCACAAAGAAGCACACTGTGCTTACAAAATGCTTAAATGCTAGAAAGAAACCATTTAGTTTCATTATCAGAGGTTTTATTTAACGATTGGTACAATATAACAAATATTGTTATATTGTACAAAAAATGCAAAAGTATTAAGCTTGTACTTAGTACCTACTTGCATGTAAATTACTACTGATTTATGTACCCTTTCCAGCTGACCTTAGTTGAGGTCTGTTTGCATGCTGTGAGTACAGTCTGAGCAATATAGACGAAAAGTGACACTTGTGGGAAGTGCTGAGAAAATGTATGTTTATTTATACTTATGTTCTCACTTTGAAATATTTACAAATACAAAATATTTATAACTTAACACCAATTCAGGCTTCCAGTAACTAAAAGCAGTGAAGAAAGCTCAACTGAGAACTGGCTGAATTACACAGATTTTCAAGCTGCAGATTAAAGAGCCCCTCCTCAGCACTCAGGGCTCCAAGAAACAGAAAGAAAATCATAGATAACACTATTTAAATACTAAACAAATTGGAATACAGCTCGTATTATTATTTGAGTATTTTGTCTATAGATTCATGTCAGAAAATGAGATGTACATTTATAGCCTCTTTTGCTGATCCTGAGGTTACTTATCTACATGTGACAAAAGATAATTGAATTATTAATTACATCACTGATGTGACTTCTTTCTTAGTTTTCATGGAAGCAGGATTCAGTAAGTCAGTGTCAAATAGAATTCAATGCACCTTTTTGCAAGTCTTGTCCTTTTCCCTCACTTTTGCAGGAAGAAACATCACTGAAATGGCAATTCAAGCAGGGCCTAAATATGGGGAAATGTATATCCAGACTATCTGCCAATATGTGTTAATCACATATTATATTTGAAAACTAAAACTACAGAATTCAGAATAAGGAGTAATAGGAAATTAATAGCTGATCTCATGATAAAATGTACACAGCTACAGAAAAAAAATGCAGGCAGCTATGTTTCTCTTAAAGATTGTTTAGTTTATCACCAAGATACAAAGGAAACTGATTTATATTAGGAAGTCAATTTCAAAACTGGTATTGGTAAAATATTTTACTTACGAGTGCCTTTTAGCCAAATTAGGGGAAATTACTCTCCAGGTAGTCAGGGGCAGATTGCGTCTTGCCCTGGGTGTAAGGCACACTACCTGCCAGCTTTTAGCATTGGAGCAAGCTCCTTCTGGGCAAACATCCCTCTCTTCTACCCCATTCTAGTAATAAAGGACTGGATGGGGAAAGAAAGCCTCACCAGCCTTATGGAAGGCATGGCTTGCTGCTGAACTCATATTTGGAAATCAGACAAGAAAGAGAGACATTTAGTTCTTTCCCAAACCACGGTGATAAACCCAGAAAATAATGCAAAGCCATCATAGCGCCTCATCTGGTTTACCTCTAAATTAGTGCTGACAGCCAGATACCTGCCAAAATACTGACCTGTTATGTGTACTGCTGGCAATAGGCTTTCTGCAGGATTTGAAACACAGCTTTTCAAAGGTTAACTAATGAAACTTTATAGCAGTACAGACCTACTGCCTGAGGAAACACGCTGTTTTTCTGAGGTGGACTCACACCTATCCACATAGACTCAGTGGTTGACTTACTATTTAATTTTAAAAAGTGAAAAGCATCTTAAGGCATACTCCAATACTATTAATTTCTCCTTTTATTTTTAAGTTAAGTGATAACTTGTTCTTTCTTAGTCAGTGTGCCCATTTGAGTCACACTTCTGTACTCATTCCAATCATGTCAGGTAAGTCAGTGCTGTGTCACAATTTTAATTGGGATGGCACAGCTTCTAGCCCTAAAGGTACTAATAACCCTGTCCTTATAGATAATGTGTCTACCTTCCAGGGTGGGGAGCACACTCTCCTGGCCAAGCAAGATTGCTAATTTATACAAATCAGGGAATAATGACAGAACTGGTCAGAAATGCCAGCTTGGGCCAAATGCTACTGCAGCGCTCTCACATGGCTTTTTCAGGCCTGAGTAAATCACATCAGGGTTGTTTAGATCAGCCTGTATCCTCTGAATGGTTTCACCTGGTGAGACTAAAGTGGAATCTTCTTCAATTATGTGATATAATTGAAAAGAGAATATATTAAATCCAGTGGCTTAAAATCTCTCTTTAACACTACAGTTGGTGTCAAGTGCTGTTGCTCTCTACTATGTCAATCTTTTCTTCATTAGTTTCTGGTATTATTAGCTATTCATAAGTAACAAAAAAGATTTCAATATATTTTTAAAGGTCATTAACAAAACTATTTACCTTGATGCAACAAATGTTGTTTATTCTCTAGAACAGGTGAATGTCACTATATTATGACTCTTCCCAAAGCTTACTTATTTCTACAACTTCTATATAATATAAAAATGCAGTGAAATTATTATATGTGTTACAGGGGGAAAATTAGAAAAAAATTTAGACATTAGAGTATTTGTGAAAGTTGACGATGTTTTATGAAAATGTGTTAAGTCTTCAACCAAGGCATTTATTTGAATTTACTTTGATTGTAAATATGCAGTGTTAAAACAATACTGAACTAGACACAGAGTTTGCACACAAGTTGAAGTTACCATCTAGTTGCAAACAATGTGCAAGACAACTGAAGGAGTGTACAGTAATATCTAACTGCATACCTGTGGTATGTAGTTTCTCTTTTACAAAGTAGAACACAACTAGGGGAAAAACCAATTGGAACTTTGCAAGTTTTATTTTTGATACAACTCCCTTTTCCATTTGGAGGTAAATTGTATTTCTGAAAAGTTGATGTATATAAAAAATATCAATGAAATCCCCTAGCACTGTATGGTTAGGAAGAGATGTGAGTGATGCACAGATAAAGGTAAGCTATAATTTCAACCCAAATTTCACAGGTGTGAGTATGAAACACACACCAGCACAAGTGTTGTGTACCAATTAAAAAACTGAAATGTTAGAAAAATACAGACTTAATGTTTCTTGTGCAAGGTAGACTTTGCTTCCTTTGAGCACATACAGAAATGCAAACAGAATTTTACTGCATTCTCACAGAGCTGCATTTACAAAAAAATGCTCCATTGAAATACTTGTATTTTAATGAGCTCCGTTTTCTAAACCACTGAAGGATTCAAAAGATATTTAATACGCATCTCTCTCTGTCTTTTGTGGAAGGCTTGACATAGAAGACAGGTAATTACAATAAAAGCAACATCGAATGATACTCAATTTTCTTACTGGTCTTATTAGAATGAATACCACAAAGTGCTAGGCTTAAGCCCCAAATCAGAGAGGCATTTTATAGTTCACTGTGTAGTGTGTTTGGTTTCGTGAGAGATTTTTTGGGTGCTTTTATTACATAAATAATATTTTTCTCAGCTTAAAGTGATACATATTTTCATACCTACTGAACCAAGATATTGAATACAAATGGTTTAGTGAGGAGAGTTCTCAAAAGAAACAGCAAATCTCAGTGTTTTGCTTTTCATCACAGCTCCCTCTTTCTCTGACTGATCATTTTATACTCTTATGACTCTTACTATGTTGCTGTCATATGTAATGTTGTATATAAGGCATATATATATTGTTGTATATATGTGCATAAAAACCTAACTTTTTGTGCAAAATGTCAATTCAAAATGTCAACACTTACTACTAACTTCATAGTGATGCACTGCTTACCTTTCAGCATTAGAAGGATCTGTTTTTCACACGGGCTTTAGCATTATTGTGAATTCTCTTTTCTCAACTATCTTTCTTCCTAAGTCTTCAAGAGTAACTTTATTTTCCTTCCTGTAAACCTGACAGCTAACTTCTAGAATGATCATCTGGTTTTGGGATGCAAAGCATTTCATCTGAGCTTTCAGAATACCTCAGGATTCTAAGTAAATTGCTAAGCAGGGTGGGAAAAAGTTTGCCCATGTAAGACACATATTCATGCAAGGTAAAACACGCAGAATAAGAAAAGAATTTCTTGGCACAAAAGGCATCAAGTATTTCACAATTAATGAGGATGTGTAGATAAACTGCAAAAATGGCTTACCTGAAGAGGGTTTGAACATTCACAATAGTCTTGGCATCTGCCATGTAGTCTTCCTCAGCACTCATTGTGCTTTCTTTGTCCACCACCACCATATTAGCTGCAAAGGTGACCCCACACCTTAATAAGTCATCTAGGCTTTTGTAAAGAGGAAGAAAGAAACAAACAACTTAAATATGGAACACCTGAAAAGATAACATCTCAATTAACTGGTATAATAGAATATAGAATCTACATTCTATATTCTGTATCAACAGTATGTTGTTACAGACACACTCTTTTGTTAATGATTTTTTTTTAAATAAGCTTTTAGCAGTTACTTGGGAAGACTTTGGCCTTATCCACTGCAACAACTTACTTCATTGCAGTTACTTCTGACAATAGAAAAACCCAAATAAATGCTCTGGGTTGCTCTTTCCCACAGTTTTATTTTGGTTTCAAAATGTTAATAAATGAGCTGGAGTGTTCTCAGGATACTTTTAGGAGCAGCAGCAGAGCAGCAGAACTTTGTGCAAAGCTGAACAATGTTTGTGTGAAGCCAAACAATGGAAAACACTCACAGACAGCTGAGTTACAGTTCTCATCATGCCTTGTAGTTTTGTCTCCAAAATGAAGCATGTTTCAGCTGTTTTAACTACAACATTTTCCACAGACCCCAAGCACTTTTTGACAAGTGTGGTGGGTTTCTTTAAACCTTATTTTGGAAGAATATATATCATTATTTTTGAAACTGTACAATATCACTGACGGTTGACTACAACTAAAGAAAAACTGATTTTATGTGATCTATGCCAACAACTGCAGCGCACAAGTAGAAGTCCAAACTTTTTTCTGAGTAATTTGTATTTCTGCATTTTCAGACTTCAGTTGGTCCCTGAAAATAGCAGCATATTCTGAAATAACCAGATTTTCTGCATTTCAATGTTTCCTAAGCTCAACAGCTATTCTTATTTTAGCAGATGCATTTGGCTGGCTTGCGGAGAATTTGAAAAATGCTAATGTGGAAGTATTATAATTCTATTTCTCAGGTACCACTAGCTAAAGGTTTCTCAAGATTGACTAGATTTCTACACAATGGTGAAATCTGTTAAGTTACAGTTCTCAAATCCTACCCAAGGACTAGGGGACAGGTACCTACTACTTGACATATTTTGATGAAGTGCTTGTCTGCTATGAATTTTTGTTTTTCTGTGAGCCATCTATCGAAAAAAAGAATGGTAAATGAAAGTCATTCCTTTGGTGGTTTTCTCTCTGAGATGTTGATATTTCAATGCTAGCGACCAATGACAAATATTTTAGAATCTTATAGACAGTAGGTGGTACTTTGGGAATGTATTTTATACCCCTTAAATAAGAAAGGAAAATTTGCATATTTTACTATGTATTTCTTGTCTGCAGAGGATCAGATCTATTAGTTGTACATGATTTAAAACCATGTTGAGGAAAACACAGGGGATATGTATGAACTATGTTTTTAGAATTATTCTTATTGATGAGAACAGATGTCAAAAAAACCCTCTACAAACTATAGTTGCTTATTGCACCAGAAATTGAAGTGTTTTTAGTGTCAGAAAAGATGCAGAAGTTCATGCTGGTATTACTAAATTCTGAATAATCATTTATTCCAAAGACTACATGCTTCATTTTTTTAAAATACATTTAATTCTGAAATAATAACAAAACACCAATAGGGAAGGATTCGGTGATTTCCATTTTGAAATAAACTCAGTAAATTTAAACAAAGTTTAATTTTCTACATTGGAAAATTCTACATTACAGGTTCACATCTGAGTTATCAATGACTTTGAATACTTTGAGTATTCCTTCTTGAGTATACATTTAATTATTCTGCCATTATGAGTTCTTTCTATAATTATTATGTAATTAAGAGTTAAGGAAGTAGTGCATATTAATAACCTGCGACCCTTTCTTGCTTCAGAGGAAAAAATGTAAAGTAAACAACAGTTCTGTGGACTGTTTGTAAATCTCACAAGGACTCAGTATCACCAAGGTAAATCTGTAAATGTATTCCTATTATAAGCAGGAAAGAATTTTTTTTTATTTCTACAGGGGGGATTAATATTATAGGCTTTTAGCCCCAATTCAGTACTCACTAAGCAGTGAAGCAAAGAGTTTTCTTTAAATTTATACTCTACACAGAGGAGTTTACTAAAATACTCATAAGTCCTTGCTCTTCTCTTGTTTCTGCCTGATTTTCACATTAAATTTCTGTTGCTAAACCTGTATCTATAAACATATATTAGCAGATGTGAAGACAGAAATGTAGGAGCAAGTGATAATTTAAATAGTGGATGAAGACTGATCAAGATTGAGCAAGACTTTTTACATTCTGTAGCTATCTTTACAAAACCTGAGTCAATGAATTCCAACAACTCAGGACAGACTGAGACTAGAATCAGGGATATAATCTGTTCATTTGTAGCAACATATGAACTCACCTGAATAAATGTTAATCTTATGTTTTTGAAGATATTAACTTGTCCTCCTGCCATGCTTTTCACTAATGAGCTCCTCTATAATTCAGAAATTTGAAATCCCAAATTGCAGCACACAGACACAGACTATGCATGCAAAAAGCTCATCTCCAACTACAACTCACACACAGTAAAACATGCAATGACAATAACACAACAAACCACTGAGTAAATTTTCTAACAGTTTTCACCTACTTGTCGATAGAGCCCACCATGTAGTAAACCATTGGAAACCAACAGATTGCATCCAGAAAATGCATATCTGGCCTAAGCAGCAGATGGAATTACAAAATGAAACACAGTATCACAACAGCAGCATCTCTTTGAAAATGTTTCAGTCAACTGGTAGTTTGGGGTTTTTTAAAAAAAAACAACCTTTTTTGAACTTTGGCATTATAGTGTCAGTTTAAGCAGGAAATAGGTTTTCAGAAAGCTGTGAATCAACAGTTTGCTGTGATCATAAAGAATGATCAAAATTATCATGCTTATATTAATAAATGCACCTCTAAAATCAGAAATGTTATGGCACAGGACAATTCCAAATATAAGAACAAATGAGAGATATCAAAGACACACTACCAAAGTTATACTGCAATGTATGTCTTAAGAGGACTTAAAATAAGCATCAACAATTCTTAGTTAAAATGTAAAATGTAAATCAAATCATCATTTGGATTTTGTGATACCTACTGCTTTCAAGCCTACTCCCTTCCAGAGGAGTCACTGCAAACGCTGCATAGAGAGAGACAACACTAAGGGTGTTGGTTTAATTAGCAAGCAGAACTTTACTTCACATTAATCAATTAAAAGTGGGTTTAGTCATAAAATGTGACAGCAGCATTAAAGTGTGTGAAGTTGGGCACTGTGCAGGCAAAAGGAGCTGGCACTAGAGGGCCCCTTGTGCCTATGGCTTTGCTCTCACACTGTCAGTGGAAGTGATTTAGCCTCATTTAGGCTTCTCAATTTGTGTAATTCACTGTACGCCATAGTACCTATATAGAAACCTTCTGTTTTGCAAACACAGGTGACTAAGAAGCTGCCTGAGGGAAAGTGGGACACTTCACAGCAGGCTTACGTAGGAAAAAATCACTTAAACTGGAACAGATCTATGCAAAAGGAAGTGTCAGCTCTGGAATCGCAACCTACATTTTTGCTTTCTAGCTTGTTCTACTTTTCTGGGTACAGCTAACCTCCATTTCTGTGTCTTTCAAAATGTGATTTTAAGTAGCTGAGCTGTACCAAAGTGTTGCAAAATAACACCCAAAACTAATTCATTATTATAAATGAATTATAAATGAACCAGTCTTGACATAGGCAAATTTGTAATATTAAAAGCAAGAAATGTGAAAAATTCTGGAAGTCACTAGAGAGATATAAAAGTAACAAAAATACTACAGGTTTTAATTTTCATTCATGGCTGTAAATAATTATAGATAAATGTGTCTTTGGGTGTCCTCTTGGTTTAAGGAACTGTTTATCTTTAAGGGTAGCATTATTAAAAATATACCTAACTGGTCTAGGCCAGTAAGTGCATTTTGTTAAAAAGGTTAGTGCTGTCATGTAGCTGTGAAACTGTTACACAGCTTGCTTTTTACAATGTTTATTAAGTGATTTAATTTTAGCAGTAACATTCACATTTTGGGGGGTAATTTTAAGAAAAAACTTAGCTGAAACATTGGCCATGAAGAATAAGGACACTTAAGTTTACTAAGGCCGTTAGTCAATAAGAGGTTAATTTTGTGTATGACAGAGAACATGGAGTATGATTTTTGTCACTAACTTTTCTCAAAGATAAGTGTGCCATAATGTTTTTGACTTTCAGCTGGCCACCTGAAAAGTGGTCATCTATTGAAGTAATGGTAAAATGATTTTAAAACTTATCAGAGAGGAGGAAAAAAGTCTCCTTACGGGTTATCCAGCAGTAATACAATGGGATTTAGTTCTTTCTTTGGTCGGTAATAAGCTCTGAGTGGGACAATAAAGTTATATAAGCCATTTCCAGCAGTTTCTGCTGCAACTATAATCAATTTATTTTTGAATCCGTAGGCCTTGGCATCTTCATAGTAGTTATGCTGGCATCCCTAAAATCAAAGTAAGAAACAATTTCAGTGTATGTGAATATTGTATCAGATGACCCAATAGAGACCTGCTTAGACATAAACACTTGGTGGTGAAAAGGAGGAGAAAATGTAATATTATAACAAATGCTGCACAAAGTTCATCTGTAAGAAGAGATCAGAATTTAGCTCTGCTCAGATGCAAGAGACAAATGAGAATGCAGGATTATCCAGCAGCAGCAACCCACTTTACCTTATCTAGTCGTAGGCAACAGAAGGGTACTTTTTCATGCAGAAGATGACAAAAGGTGGGAGAACTTCCAATATAAGGAGAGTAAGGAGGATAGCCTTTGGCATACCTAAAACAGAAAAAAAAATTTTTCACTATAGCAAATTACCAAAGAACAGCTGACTACACAAGTATTTTATGGTACTTTTACAAATATGCCAAGTTTTAGAGAGAAGTACACAATATGAACTATGCTTAATAGAGGTCAAAAGAATGTATTTTGCAGCCAATTCTATGGAACTTTGTGAAAACTGCCATGCCTTTGAGGACTGTAGGACTTTTGCTTGGGTTTTTGAAAACAGTCTCATGTATCATAGTGTGCTGTCAGTGTTTTTATCTGGAAACTTCTAAGTTAAAAAAGGAAGGAAAAAAACAGAAATAATTATACTTCTGCTCTTCCTTCTCAATTTTTTTCAAACAGTTACCAAGAATGAAATCACTACCTTTTTGCTTTAATAGCATACTTTTAAAATAGCTGAATCAAATTCTAAATGAATAATCCTCTTCCCAATGAGGTGAAATTTCTAATTTGCCTTAGTGTTTTTTTGCAAGGGGCCTTTTAAATCCCGGTGTTTCTGTCTGCACATTTAAGATGATTTGTCCTATTAAATTTTTCTCCTAAGCTTCATAATCTTCCCTGGGGCTTCTCACGCTTGCCACTGGTGGAGATAGGAAACTCTGCTGGTTGAGGCACTGGCTTAATTGTGCATTTCAGTTTTAACACCTCTGTCAGCAATGCCAATAAACATAATTGCTCATCTGCACAGCAGTTACAGAATTAAATCTTCTGGGTTTATCTGAGTAATGCATCATTACTTTCAGTATGACACTAACAAGCATTTTGAATTAAATGTGATAATTTTGTCCCGTACTGCTTTTTTCTCATTGCTGCATTTTGAAGTCACACACCCAGCCCTAGCATTCAAATGCCTGTTGGATGATCTGATTATCACTGCATTCTCATGACAGGAATACTTAATTGTTTACAAATTTGTTGAGTGCTTACTTAGTAATTATAGAAAGTAAAAAAAACAAACAAACAAAAACCCTGAAATATGGTATGAATGCATTGCAATACATGACTACAGCAAAGAGAAAATCTCCAGCAAATGGAAGAATTAATCTGTTGGGTGTTTTTATATTTCAGAGTAGGCTTATGGCATTCTGCTAGTATTTCCTCGAAGGGAATAATTCCATAATTGGGCTTCATGGGACTTGCGTCCTACAAGTCCTCAGATTGATCTGCATTTCTAAAAAGATTATCGATGCTTTTTATGTAGTATTAACTTTTCATGTTATTTTACATTTAATATACATACTCTAAGCCTGCAGAGACTTCATCATCTGATGGGGTGGTTTCATCCTCTGACTGGTCACTGAGCAGGTCACACGTGTGAGGGGAGGAGAAGTCTGCAACCTCCAGCACGGGAGCTATGCTGAGCCTCCTGCCTTCCTTGCCCGCCTCGACAGGAAGGGCCAGGGTGGCCCCACTGGACCCACCGCACCCGGTATCCTGTAAATCAATGGCCACGGTCCCTAGGGGCAGGGAAAACATCTCCTCAGTGTACTTCTCAGAACGTTTCAACGAGATTCCCAGATTTAGTGGGGATTGCCTGGCTGCATGGCAAAGGACTGACAGCAGCAGTGTGTTGATTGTGTTTATTCCATTAAAATAAAACAAATCTTTAAACTCTACTTGAGGGAAGTAACACTTTTTCACACAATAAGACTATGTCTTCTTGTTAACTACCTCTTTAAAATCATACCTTATATAATCAGTCCATATTTATATGCATCAACAACCTGCAGATTTTACTAATGGTGTTTTTTAAATTAAAGAAGCTCGTGAAAATTTCAAACAATCAGGTATGAATGACAAAGAACACTCATATGATTTACCCACATTTCACTTTGCATACACTTCATTATTACTTTTTTATACCACAGTCTTAAGTAGTTTAATTCCACATTGTCAAGTAAAAGCAAAAGAGAACCAAATTCCATTTGTCTGAGTTTTTTTGTTGTTGGTTTGTCTTTGTTTTTTTTTAAAATATGAGGGCAAATATTCAAAGTTTTTTATTAATTTTTTCCATACATGATTATAGTTTCTTAAACTTTTAGGAAGATGCTTTAAAATGTACTATTCATTCAATAAGAATATGTTGTAATGTAATTTTTTTTTTTTTTTTACTTACCCATGCTGGCTATTATACTGTGTACTGGTAACCTAGAAGTTCCATTATAAGATAATCTTGATTCATGTTTTCTTCTATGTTTTTCTTGCTTCTTAAAAGCAGAATTCTCTTCTTTGGTAATATTTATATAAAAGCATGTATCAGTAGAATTCATAATATATCGAGGACCTGGATTCAGCAAAATACTTTTGTTATCTTCCTTTCTAACACCAATCAGACAGATTCCAAACCTTAATTAGAAAAGGAAAGGAAGGCATGATTCATTTTGCATAGTCCTGCAAACACCAAATTTCCATTGTCAAAAAATGAACTGCAGGTATTTTTATTCTTTGCAAATTATGAGCATTTGTAGCTTTCTGGATAACAAAGATGTTTGAAAAATGCTTTCTGCTAAATAGGCCACTTCAAATCAAGCAGATTTTACAAGCTCTTGAATTCCTATGCCATTGAATGTTTTTCGCAATGTCCATAATATTCTCCTAATGTTGTTGTAGTTGATTTTTTCTGTCAGATGAATAGTCCTTTCTGGGAAAATATTGGTAGAAAAATGGATACGTAATATTAAAAATTATTAATAATGCTAAATTTTTCCATTATTTATAAGTAATGAAAACTATTTTCATAATTAATTTTGGGAATTCACTCTTAAAAATGTATCTGATTAGTGATAGAAAACAAGGAATTACAGCAAAAAACCCTCTTTCTCTCCTTGGTTAAATATGAGAATAAACCCAGCATTTAGGGTTTGATATTTTATCAAACATATGTGATTTGTGTTTTTACTGTATGTTCATCTCACAGAGCAGCACTGGATAAGTGATGCATCATCTGGACCTTGAAGTAGATATATTATCATCTAACAGAAAAAAGAGCTTTATGGTTCAAACAATCAACAGAATGTACCTCTAAGACCTTTAAATTGAACATTTTCCATAATATGAACATGCCACAAAGGAAGCCAGATTTCCAGCTGAGTTTTAAATAAACAAAAAAACCCCGCACCCTTCCACTCATTCTTTTTTAGATTGTTTTAGATTTGGAAAAGGATTGACGTTCTAGCAGACCCTCTCTAAGGTAGTTTTCTTTTTCTGGTTGTCCAGCTTATCTTTGATATCCTTCATGTTCTGTTCTCTTAGAATAAGATGGACTGTACAGAATGAACATAAACTTTTACCTGACCAGCTCTAACTCACAGAAACATATCCATTTTAGTGGCCAGATACCTAAACCCTGGAACAGATTAATGTATATACTATGAATGTACTATTGTGCCTTTAGTGCAGAGCTATGTTGCAGGCAAAATAAGTAATTATTTCTTTGAACTTTTGGTGGTTGATAAGAAAAATAAACATACTTTTTATGTGCATGGAAAGAAGCATATGTGAAGCTCTTCCCCTCATACTCGGCAAAAAAAGTACTTTCCTCCAGGTTAATGTGATACACTTCATTGCCTGAGCATCTGCCATACATTTTCTGCCATTGTTCAGGTGATTGCTGACTCTCCCTGAAACATAAAGAGAATAAGTTAACACGTAATGTAAAATTCTTATTAATCAGAATGGTATATCATGTCAATAGAAACTACAAAGGTCTACTGAAAAGGTCCCATAGGCTAACCTGAAAGAAATATTTGAGATAAAATCTTGGTAATATTTTAAGTACAGAGATTATTTTAATGTATTAAAGAACATTTTCTGCTAAGTAACAGACATATAACAGTATGTACTTTAATATCAGGAGAGATGACTGAATGATTTTAAATTCACACCATAATAAGTAGATCCATGGCAATTTGAAGATGACAGGTAAAACTAGCTGCATGCTCATTATATTCACAGTGTCTTCACATGATTTGTGGCAGACTCTCTTGTTCCTGTCTGAATATCATTAACAAGAACTTAGGAAAGAGTAATTTGTCTTTGGTCATTCGATCTGGAAGAGATTTTTCTGCATTTGCTTATCAGTGATCTTTACCCTCTTGGTATTTCTTTGGTTCCTGTGTCTTGTAGACTATTACAAGTATATAGCTTCTTTTCTTTAGTGCAAGAAAATGACCAAATAAATGATCCTTTACTCTATGCAGCTCTACCCTTTATGCAAACAGTTTAGTGGAAATGTTCCAAACCTCAGCAACCCCAAAATTTGTAGCCCTGGAGCTCCTTTATATAGCCCTGGAAGTTCTTTATCAGCTTTCACGTGGAAACAAGGTTCTGCCTGTATGATTTTTACTGGAGGTAACTGATGCATATATACACATATGTGCAAATAGGTCATGAAATTGACAAGTGTGTTCTGTGTTTTGCCACTTGGAGCAAAGATCTCAAGATATTGGGATATGCGCCTTCTACATTTTCAATATCTTAACACAATTTCTATTTTTCTTCAATTTACCATGCTTCCCCACCCTCATCATGCAAAGATTTTGTTCCAAGATGGAAATAAGTAAATCATTTTTGTTGGTGTACTAGGTATACATTTTGTACACCATACATTTTGTACAGTGTAGTACGTATAGAATAGCAGAACTAGCAATGTAATTTCAGAACATTTTCCCTTATTTCACTTTTCCCCCTAAAACAAAATGGTCACCTGTTTAATGTCTGCTTGGTTCCAGTGAGCTGTCTGAAAGCTTCCCATGGAGCTGTATTGTAAAGATCACATTAACTTCATGTGAGAAAGGTTATTTTCTTTCAATATTTTGTATCATGAAACAAACCCTAATAGAATTGTATTACTAATTTAGATCATCAGATAGCAATTAAGTATAAATGTTAAGATTAATAATCAAGGTAGAAATTTGGTGTCTTACAGACTAAAGTTTTGAATTCCATGAACATCTGAGAAGACAACAGGATTAACTACACCTCTTTAACAGGTATTTAAACCTGAAGTCCTACATAAGATTTAATGCAAGTCTTAATAGCAATCACGATAATAAAAGGATAATTAAACAGGAACTAATGTAAAGGAAAGCAGTTCCCTATTAACAGCGGAAGTCTATTTAAAAAATTATTTTCATTATGTAGATCTAATTTAGTATTTGCTTTGGTTTATAAATACATATATATAAAATTTTTATTTGTAGTTTAAACAATCTTTTTACTTAGCCAAACTCAACTGCTCATCTGACTTCTCCTTTCATATCCATAAATAAAGGTAATTTCACCTATTTGAACAATTAGGAGGTAATTTACCTGTTGTTCAAGGCAAGAGAAAACATCCAGAAAACCCAAAAAACCCCCTCTGAACTATAAACTGGTCAAATCCAAAGAAGTTTTATATCTGCAGTACAATGACAAATTCCAAATTTTGGAGTCTGTCTGAGAATAAATGCTCTGAAGAGTGCTGACTACAGAACCTAAATAATACCTAGATATTTTCCCTATTTTTTCTGTATAAATACAGAAGAGGATTCTTACAGAAACACTATTTGTACACCTTTTTTTTTTTTTGCTCCTAGTATGCAGTGACCAGACAAGAAAACAGTTACTCAGTTATGCTGGATATATCTATTAATTCTGATTGCAAATGAAATCTTAAGCACTTTTGAATTCTGTGACAGTTACTTTGCATCCTAGTTGGGAATCTGTAAATTATCAAAGTGACTGTGTTAAAAAATGTAATGCTTAAGTTCCTAAGTACAGCAGAAAACATTTCCCTTTTGTGTGTTTGGTTTGTGCTGATGGAAAATTCTCTGACAGCTGTTAGCTCTGAACACTGCTGTTCTTTTAAATGCATGTATGAAATAACTGGAAAAGGCTCTGGATTCTGTGCACGTCACAGAATGAAAGGTAGGCAGATAAAAAATGTATAAAAAATGTATTTCACCATGGTGCTCAGCAGGTATCAAAACAGTGTTTCGTTGTCTTCCTATTAGGAGATTCTAGTGAAGACAGCAGCATTAAAATCTTGACATTTGTTGTTCTCAGAAGGAACAGTTCTAGGAAGAATTTTTGTTTTCCCCATTCTGGACAAAGGAGAATACTAGAAATGTCATGTAGAAGGTTAAATAACTCTGCTTATAAATATATATATATACTAGGTTCCTGATTACTTGAAAAAAAGTTTAGTGCTTTTACAAGACTAAAGTAGTGTATATGCAGCTATTCCATTTCTGCAAATATATTTTGAGGGGTTTTTTTTTAATGCATCTGTCTGCCCACAACATTTTAATCAAGATTACCTTATTATTCCAAGAATAAAGCATAACAGAGATACACCAGATGTGGTAAAATTATTTTAGTGAATTCAGAGAAGTTCTATATGCAGTCTGCAGAGACACCATAATTTTGCATCCCTTCCAGCAGTGTGGTCATGTTAAAAATCATGTATATTTGTTTGCCTCTTTATGTACAGGCACAGCAAATACCATATGTAATAAAAAAAAACATTTCTGAGTTTAGTAAAACAGACCTTCAAATAAACCTATTAAAATAGGTATTCTTAGGACTTGTTAGTGCTCATAAGTAGAACTCTGTGATAGATCCACAATTCAATCCACTAAACTAGAAATACATTTTTTTCATATTTTATATTTTCAAAGTGGCACAATAGCATGCAACAAACTGCTAAGTACTGGGGGGGAGGGAATGTTCGCTTCAAAATGACAGTGTCTTGAGTAAGGCATTTTGATGCTTTTATTACGAAGAAAGTTCCATTTACTTTTTTAAAATTGTAGTTGTGTGGGAATTCAAGGTAAGCTGTTTTCCAATGAATATCAGCCATTACTTTTCCAAGTTGTTTGAGGTTTTTTTATGGTATTATATACTTACTGTCCCCTAGATGTATGAACCAGCAGAGTGATTAATGTAGAAGTAGCTGGGCATATACAATTTAGAGCTAGCATAGCATATTTGAATTCCTCTTCACACACAACATGATCTGTAGGGAAAAAGAGAAGGATACAAATAGTTTTACAAAAATACTTTCAGTTGCACAGAATTATCACTTTCTTGTCTGAGAAAATGGTGAAGATGGATCAATCAAAATTTGGCCCAAGATCTTCATCTTCTGCTTGAACCTTGGAAATCAGCTGTGTATGATTTTCCCTATCCATGCTATCTAACATGGGTGGCTACTGTTTTAAATCCAGATCACAGTTAAATGCTCTCCAGTGCTTGCTGATGGCATGAAAAAGAAATCAAAATTATTCTTTAATGTAATTCCCATATACCTGTGACAGTATTGAAGTAGCTATAAAAATGGACCAGCAGAAAGCTTGTAACTTCTCGGCAGTGTAGAAATATAAAGTCTGAGAGGTTTTGTAAAATCATGAAGGTATTTAATACTACGTCAGTATTTTCCCCTCTGAATTTAGTGTTTGGCTCCTTCAATGGGAGTAGAATTTGCTTCTGATCAGAAAGAATATTACAAGTAGTACAGCTGATTATCAAAACACAGACCACACAAAAATTGCTGAGTTAAGGTATGCAAATAACCTCCCCACCTAGAGATGAACTATGCACATCTGCTTCTGGTTTCACCAACGTGTCACTGAAATCCTTAGAATCACCTTGCCTCTCAAGCTGGTTTCTAGACAGAATTTATAGTACAGCTATAAGCATGATAATTCCTGAAAATAAAAGTGAAGGCATATTTTGTATGCCTTCTCTGTTAATTTTATTTTGAAATACCCATAGGCTTTTCTGTAACAGAATTATTTACTACAGAATTGAGAAATTAATTCTTCCATTTTCTGAACATCAGGGCCTATTTAAATATCACAGGGAAGGGATGAATTTATTTATATAAAGACACTGTCAAATATAGGACAAAATGAGATTTTTTTTGCTCTTGTAAATATATTTAAGCTATGCCAATTAAATATTTCCTGCAGAAAATATTTCAGATAGAAATATGTTCTTTTTGTTGACCATATGCCATTAATAAACCTACTTTTCAAACCAGGGATTTTGAGAGGATAAGGCATAGTCTACTACTTGAATGGAATATATATATTCCATTACCATTAGTCAGATAGCAAAGATTTATGGAAGTGAATACCAGCTTTGTGACACTGAAACAAAGTGAATTCTCCCCTATTTTTTCATTTGTGTAGGACTTTGCCAAATAACCTCCCTTATTTTTTGTTTGAAATGTTGTCATATTATAGTTAAACATTTTGAAAATACAAGAAAGAAAAAATATACAGGGTAATGATTTCTTATTGGTTATTTCAGATATTGAACTTGAACCCAGTTGTACATGCTGGCCTAAATATGTTTAAATGAAGGTTAATAAATAACAGATGGCACAATGCAGATGAAAACTGTAACTTAAATCCTTCAGATGCACTCTGCTCTCTAACATAAATAGTGAACTTTCTTGGCGAATGTTTATGTAAAATATTATCAAAGAATATAAAACACAGCAAACAGAGATTGCTGTCCTACAACAGCTTCTTAATCATGTCTGTGTAAGACATTCACGTGATGTTGTCAAGTGTTTTTACATCAGAAACCTTGGAGCTGGACTTGTAGGACTATTTCTGCACCTCTTGGAGACTTTGACCTTCTGCAGTTAAGTTCTTGTATTAAACAGACCAGGTAAAAATGCCTTGCTCATTTCTCCAATTATTTGACAGTTTATAGCTTTCCTATAATGTTACTGTGTTTCCTCTGTATGCTCAGGACTTGCATTGTGGAGGATTACACAGAACTTTATCTTCTGTTTTCTTTCTGAAGTGAGAAGGGAGGAAGCTGGATGACAGCTCTCCCACTCCTCAGGTCTGGGACATCAGTCACGTCCCCTGACAGCAGGTACCAGAATCAGCAAATTACTCATTCAGTGTGACAGCAAAGCCACCCAGGAAACTGGAGTTTATCTTGAAGTGAGTATTAAATATGTCAAATCAGAAGTATTTTGATTGAGTTTATATTAAAGAAATATTACATTTAGAATTTCAGTAAGTTGCTCTTTCTGTTGAAAATATATTTTGACAGAAGTTTTGTTGCTAAGTCTGTCTCAAATGGATGTAGTAATGCAATGGGGTGAGTTACGGTTTCTGTGATGTTATTGAGGATATAAGACACTCAAAATATTGATTTATGTCTGCAGCACATAAATATGTAAGAATGACCATATGTAAGAATGACCTAGACCTAGCACAATTATTGAGAGAAACCTTACTTTTTGTTAATTTGATAAGTTAACATGACCACTACCAGATCAGATAGAGAAAAATGCCTATCCATTACCTCAAGACTATTTTTATCAGTAATTGGACAGATTAATCATCTGCTGCATTCAATATCCATTTCAGTGAATCTGGACTATGTTTCTTTGAAATAAACTACTTAAGCTTTGACGTAAGACTTCAACAGTCTGCTAATTCATGGGCACATTTTGATTAAATAGAGAATATCAAAATGTATCTCCATTTCCTGGAATTGTAATTATATATAATTTCCAAATATTCAAAGTAAAGGTGTATACACAAAACCACATAAATATTATAAAAGTTTTAAGTTCATTTCAGAAAATATTGAATTTAGTAGTCTCTGAATTGCATAAATATATTGTTCTGCTGTGGACAATCTTCACTTTATTTCCAATTTGTGCTGAAATGCGAGGCCGGGAGCTTGCACAAAGGACACGTGGCCTTTTGTAGCCTTGTCTGTTTGAAGGAAAAATGGGAAGATTAAGAATGTAACTGCTAGTATTATTTAAAGAAAAACTGGACATGTCAAGTCATTTTATATTGGAAATTACTAGGGAAAAATCAAAGCATTTCAGCTTAAAAGATAAGGCAGCTGCCCATCTGATCAGTCATGTTAGGAGTGGCTGTAGATTTAAAGTGTTCGCACCTTAAACTTGCAAAGGGCTTTGCTGGGACAAAGACTTATGCCACTGGAAATGTAAGTAAGTTAATATTTTAAACAAAGTAGTTAAAATCCACTGTAAAAAATAACAGAAGGCACAGAATGCAAGGATGTGTGTCTGGCATCAGGTGGAAAGTCAGGAAACCTGACTTTCTATCAGGTCATATGAGCCTGGCCAAGGTACCTCCATCCTTTTGCTTTGAGGGCAAAAAGCATTAAATACCGGAAGGATATTTAAGTCTTGTTTACTTGATGGGAATATATTACATATGCTATTTCTGCCTGAACCAGAAAACCTCCAGGATGCAGAAAACCAGGCTTTTCCCTCCTATAGGAACATGCAGTCAGTGTCTGAATTTCAGGACTGCCTCATACAATCTAGGAGGACTGGTCAACCTAATGTAAGATGCTGAGAAACTGAGCTTCTAGTGCTTTATACATTTTCAATGCAGTGAAGAGTTAAATTTTAGTTAGAAGGACTATTTGGTTGCATTTCTTCTAAATTCAAAAACTTCATCTTTGTTAGCTGTAGTCTCTAAACCTGTGTGTAAAGAAAAAAAAAAAAAAAAGGAAGAAGAAGAAATCCTGTTACTGAATATTTCAGGTTCATAAAAATGTCCAGTATTGTTTTGGGAAACCTCCAGGAGAAAGGAGGAGTTTTTTCAAGGAATATCAGATATAAAATAAGCTTTTGCATTAAGGCAGTGATAAAGCAGCCCTGAATCATAATAGAAATAGCACTCAGAAAAATGTTCCGGACAGTTGTGACATATTTCACTCATTAACACTCCGGACAGGTCTGGAGTCCGCAGCCACCAGTGGGTACACATTTCAGGATGATGAAGTGTTGGATGACATTAATACCAAAGGGGAGACCTCTTAGGGAAATGTATGCCAACAAATGTTCTCATGGCTCCATCAATGCCTAACCATTTGCCATAGGTGAACAACCAGTGGTGATGCTGAACTTCAGCTGAAGGAAATTTTACCAAAATATGTTTTCTGGCAGTTTTGGTCGTTGTTGTTTGTTTGTTTGTTTGTTTATAATATGGTTCAAATTCTCTAAAACTTCAAACAGACATGAAAAATTGCCTGTGTTTTACAAGTTTAGTTATATATAAGCACCTACAGAGACAAGCCATTAGGAATAATGAATTATCTTAAAAGTACAATTCAGAACAACAAATTAGTACAGTTACTGATAAAGAAAAGAGGCCACGGCTAGGGAGCAGGGATTATGTTTAAGCTGGGTGGTTTTAGAGGAAAATGGAAAAGCACAATCGTTCTCGTCAGTATGGGTCTTATTCCCTGCTGTGCCATCTCATAGCTTGAGATTACGCTTTTATAACTTCAGAACTGCTACTGATGGTGTATTTACTTCTTTCTAACGCAGTGGTAAATTCAGTAGCTTTTAAAATTACAGCTTTAACTGTTGCTCTGGAGCCATTCTGCACTGGAATTTACTTTTTCATCACATTCTGGGATGATGGAGGAGACTAATGTTTTTTCATAGAGTTGCTTTTATTTTTGCATGAATCAGCAATCTTTCCTCCCTTCCGAATTGTATCTGAAAAGGAAAGCTTATCTTCTACTGCAGAGCTATTTCTCCAAAAGTATTCGTGTGTTTTTGCACATAAGCATATGTGTATGTACTTACATATGTGACTGTTTGGATATAGCCAAAAGAAAGAGAAACATATAATGCAGTGAAATAGTTTTTCAAATAAAAGATGGTAATCTCTTCTTATAGGAGTGGATTCTTTTCTTAACATAATTTTGCATATTATTGCCATGGTTTCTAAGGCACGCATCTTATATTAGATATTCTATTAAATTATATGCCTCTTTCCAAAATATTTGCAAGTAATTAAAATAATGTTTTCCATAGCAGTTGCTAAAAAACAGTCCAATGAGAAGATTCTTCTCTCAATCATTTTTTAGATTAAAACTGAATAGATCTTCTAATACTCCTCTTAGTAGCTATGTTTTAGTAGACAGAAATGACTTACAGACATGGGTACAGTAAGCTGGAGATCTACCTGGATCTGTGATTAAGGAGTAGGTATACATCAAATAATTCTACTCTCTCTACCATGTGGCATATGACTTAATTCTTAAAAGTACTTGTAAGTAAGTCTTTACCATTGCTAGGATGTGTATTATTTTACAAAACTGCACTCCTAAAAAGTTTCTACGTAGTAAATATGCCCAGGGATTCTCACTTAGCTTGTGTGTTCATGAAACAAACTGTTAAACACTAACAAGGGCTTCAAATAACTGCAGTCTTCCACTTACCTGCAAACTTGATGTGGAATTTATTCTCAGGCTTCAGTATCTGAACATACAAAGGACAATTTGGAGCAAAGTCTTTAACTGCCCATGCTCTTAAAATCGTTTGGTGATCCTAGACGAAAGAGTACAAGGGGGTGCCAATGAAATAAAAATAATCATGTTGGATTAGAAAAAGAATCTATTATCAGACTGGTTCCATTGAACAAAACTCATTTTGAGACCATGTAGCATCAGCTGATATGGATGTTTCTGCACATGTTATATAATTACTATTACAAAGTAGTTTCCAGAAATCTTCCATGAATAAGGTGTTTTGACCTTCTCCTATCTTTCTGCAAGTGGTAATGATTGTGTCATTTGGAAAAGGGTAGTATTTGGATGTGTAATAATTGTGTGAAAACTTAAGATGGCAGTGATTTGTCATGTGTAATTAATCAAGAATGATATACAATAGATGTCCTTCCAAAGAGCTCATAATTAAAATAGCATCAAATTACAACATCAGGAACGGAGAGTTTAAAATTGTAAGTAATTCTAAAAATCTCTGTTTAACTAAAAGCAGATCTGAATTTCTCGTGGAACTAAAATATTTGCACAACTGATATCAGGATTTAGCCAGCTATTAACCAAAGATTCCAAGAGATTCTTCAGGCTGTTAGTTTTTGTTCTTGTTACCACATGGCAAGAATGAGTTAACTGCAGAATGAATACTGCTATACACAAAAGCCATCTATATGATGATGCATTCATATTTTGAATTTTGTGAAGTAAAACTAATTCCAGTGTATCATCCATCAGTTTTTATTTATTTCAAAACCAAAAAGAAATATTTCAGAGCTGTATCTAGGAAGCCATGCCTGGATTGAAATGCCTTGACTAGTCATGAAATTGGTGGTATTTAAAGATAAAATATAAAGAATGATTCATTAGGTTTGCAGCATCAACAGTAAGAAAAGGTTTCATGAACACAAGGGAAAATCTCTGCCTGGAACAGAGTGTAATTCACATTTTCAAACCATAATATTTTATTATCAATTGAGATGTTACCAAGTATTTTTTCTACTAGAAAAACTAGAATGGAGTCATTGGAGGATGGCAAAATATATTATTTCCCATTTTTCTTACTAGCATTTTTATAGATGTAGGATTGCTCTGCCCAGTCAGGAGATTTAGGAGCTTGGGTAACCTGCTGTAGGTTTTCCCTGTATGTAGCCCTTTTTTTATTATTATTTTTCTATAGAATATAGCAACTTGACTTTCTTAGGGTTTTTTTTTTTGTATGTGCTGTTGGGTCTTTTGTTGTTTCATGTTAAGGTAATGACAATACAGCTTAGAAGCAGCAAATGACTGGGTAATGTGCTAGATGACCATCACACAGATATGTTACATGCCTAGATATACAGTTATCTCTACTTTTTATATTTTCTTGAATTTAAAAAAATTATTATTTTGTCTAAAAAGCCTGGTTTTATCAGAATGTGCAATGATTGTTAAATTTAAGAATGAAGATTTTGTTATTAAATGATTCAAATTACATTATTTTATTAAAAATTCAAACAAACCTAGACCTATAGAAGTGAGAGTTGTAAAACTAAAAGTATGAATCTTAACCTGAAATATTTTTTAAGATTTTTGTATAGAAAAGGGAAAGACTGAAAGACTCCTTGAAATTAAAATCTATTGATGATTATTTGGCACATTGACGGTTTTAACACTGCGAAATATGCCTTTCCATTTTAAATATATATTTACACACACACATATATATATCTATATCTATATATATACCCATATATATATATATATATAACATGAGTACTTAAATGCCCATAATAGCTTTATAAGATCAACTCAGTGGGTCTGCACTGTTATTCTAATAACCTTTCAATAACCTTCTGTTACTGTTTCTTTTATCTCTTTCCACATGGTATATCCACCTGCTTGTGTACAAAAGCTGGTTATTTAGTTCCCAAGTTTTTTTCTCAGTTATTCTCCCAAATTCCACTCTGAAGAGGCACTCCAGGGAGAGAAAGAAAAACACAGGTAATCACCTTAAGTGATTTCCTAGATTAAATCTCTTCATACAGTATTGTGGCTCTCTGTTTTAAAAATGTAGCAATTTCTAGTATATAGTTCAGTGACTCCCAATATATGCTATATTTGTACAAACAAAGACAGAGGTAACTGAAACAAAATTATGCTTCTGTTCCCATTATTAAATACACGTTTCTTTGGAACGTGAGTGAAAAAATGTATTTTATTCTGTGTGATCTCCAGACAATGAACTGCAGTCAGTGATCGAAAAATTACCACAGATACTAATGGTGATTAATACAGAGATGATATTTAAATTCATGTATGAAAATCTGGAAGTTTTAAAGTGATGTATTTAAATCATCAGAACTCATGGAAATGCATTTAATATGTATTTTTAAATAGCTCTATCATTCAATAGTTCAATTGTTAATTGAATCTTTTTCTTGCCACATATAACTTGATAAATTAGTTTTATCCTACTATTTTTGCCTCCATATTGCAATGCCATTAAGCCAGTGTAATTTAGATTACCAGTACAGCAGAGTCACACAATTTGATTAATGAAAGTGGGGAATAAAAAGGTGCAAGTTTGAACTGGACCATCTCTGAATTTTCAAACAGCCTCAGAACAAAGCTGTCAGCAACCGCAGAAGTGTTGTCACAAAAAGTTATTAACTAAAAAAATAGCAAGAAATGAACAGGAGTATCCATGGCAAATGAGTAAATCATCTGCTTGAGGATTGTAGCTGGGGCGATAAAAACCCTCATGGACTTCAAAAAAATCACTTGAGTAACAACAGGTGCTCTGGTCAGAAATCTCCTCCTTTTATTTTGACAGCTGTCACACGTAGGAAAGGATCAAAGCTCTTTTGGCAGTTTGTCAGCTTCTCAACTACAGCAGGATGGAAAATCAGTGGTACTTATAAAGACTGTTACTAGGAGGACAGCTGAACTTCTTTCAGCCCAGTGACAAAACAACTTTCTGTACTGACTTGAGGCTGGAGCAGTGTCAGAGATCCAGTACATTTCATTTCACAGCTCTAGGGGGCAGTAAGACAAAATAGTTTTTTAAAAAAATTAAGAATTTTCTACTTGCTGTGTAAATAATTGCATTCCCTGTAAAATGGTAATCTGAGAGCAAAAGAGAAAACAAGGCAGAGAGGTGACACCCTGTTTAAAAGCTTCAGATCACACTGACCCTGAGATATCATTGTGGCCTAGGGGAAAGTACTAGGAGTGTGTCTTTGGTAGGATGTGTCCAGGTACAAAGAGAAATGAGATCTGATAAAAGTCTGTAGTGGCAGATGAAATGTGCTGGGTACCATTTTGCTTTTTGCTGAGGGCAGTAAGGAAGAGCTGTAGCTGGCCATGGCTCCAGAGCCAAACTTGTACTGTGCTGGCCGCAATGGATGGGAGCTCCAGGAGTCCATGCTGAGTCCACTGCCTGCCCTACAGCACGGTCCAGCAGAGCTGAAAATTGCCTTTCTTTTGCATAAATCCTGAAGCAGTTATGAGCAGATATGAACAGCTGACTGGTGGTGCTGATGTCCATAATGCTGCATCAACCTTCCCAGTACAGTGTAAATCACACACCTCTGACTTTATGGGATTTCTCATTTGTAACCACTGTGTAACTCTCAAGTACATTATGTGAAATGAGATGTTGTAGCTGATTTTTTCTGAATTTATGGTTGATTTAGATAAGACACTTGGCCAATTTTGGTGTTTTTCAGTGTCTTAGTAGTTACTGGCATTTTTCCAGGTATTAGCAAGAACTCTTTCTTGTTCTTACCCTTAAATACCCCAGACCCTCTGTTACTTCCAAGCAGTAGGTCTGCCTTGCTTGACTACTCTGGGATTATTTGCTGCCAGTTCAGTGGCTTTCACTGCTGTATTTTCAGGAGTCTATTGCTGATGAATCAAATTCAAAATCCTTAGCTCAATAAGTTTAAATGTTATAGTAGGAGTTCAGGGAGCTCAGTGACTTTCTGCAAGGGATGAGTCCAGAACAGCTAAGATCTTTTAACTAAGTTTTGATGGCAGATGAGTAAGTGCTAGAGAATATATTAAGTAACTACAGATATAATGCAAAGCTCTCATTTCCCATTTTTTTACTATATCTCTGTTCAGCATTTAGAAAAAGAATTGCTATTTCTTACAATGTAGCACCAAAACAGTATTTTCAGTTGAGATTGCTTAAAACATAATTACTGAATACCGATTCTGTCTTTTTAGGTAATTTGCATGCATCTTTAGGGATATTCAGAATAATATTGAACTCTTTTGGAATTCAAGATTGAACAGAATGAGGCGAGACTGCAATAATTTATTGTAGTGCTCATGGTGAAAAATTTTAAGTTATGTTCATAAATCCATCCTCAGTGGACTTTTTTTCTAGGTATTTATGATCAGTAGATAATTTCATTAGCCGGAAGAGTCCTAGTTCATACGGTTTTATTCTTTTATCACAGATACACTGTACAGAGGTTTGTATTAGCAGTGTTCCTTTGTGGACAGTAACTTTCCCGTCTGCAAATAACTACCAGCATTGCCAAAATCATATAAACTTATTGGCCAATGTACCTATGAGGTCCTATGAAAGTGCTTTTATGCTATTTTGCCCTCATTGCATAAAAAAATAACTAAGAGGGAATAAGGGCAGTAAAACCTGTACATCCTCTCATTTCTTCCTCCGCAACTTACAGCTGCTGTCCTGTCCACCTCACAGCGGCTGCTCAGGATGAAACAGGCTTCAGCATCATCCATCCTGGAAGAGAGGAGACAAACCTGTCACACCCCAAACAGGTACTTACTGGACTCATGTCTCACAGAGTCTTGCAAAGAGAAACAGAACACAAAGTTGTGTCTCTCGGTTATCATTTCTTGCCCTGTAAGACAGTAAAAGCAGAGTGGCCTCAAACTTAATTTGCAAAGTATTTATCTGCCATGAGTATAGAAGATGAACAAATAGCACCAGTCTGCCGGCACAAGTTATTACTGATAAGAATGAACAAGAGGGGGCAGATAATAGACATGTCGTGCCTATGAGAGCAGCAGGTTGGGTAGATGTACAAAAATAATGTGTTTGGGATAAGTTACAGACATTTCTTTGTGTATATGCATTATGTTCATGGTGTCTTTAATTAGGAAGAAGTCGTGAGAGCTCTTTGAATAATTTCAGCTAAGCATGGAAGCACTATTGGGAAGACAGGGTCTTTACCAAAGTTAGAGGGAAGAAAATTCAGTTAAATTAGATCAGATTTTTTTACAAAAATGCAGTATTTTACCTTGTTAGTTTTGCTATTCACTACTGATGCAATCAGCCAACTTTTGGTATTCCTTTACTTTTTGGTGTGACCTTTATCATGTTATTTTGACATTGGGTTCACATGTAAGGATTAATTTTGATAATGAGACCCTTCTTGATTATTTTGTTGTTGTTGGTAACAATTACTTTATTTATTAGAAGAATTTTACCATGTGCCTTACTATCTCCTCAGTACATTATGTTCTCATTAGAAAGAAATACCAAATGTTCTATTAAATTCCCACTATGCTTCTTCCCTCAGGAGAGGTTGAAAATTATTCTGTGACAGGTACATTCAATTACATGTTCTGCAGGAAAAAGCACGGTTCTACGGCTGACTACCTCCAGGTTATTATAAGTGAAATTCAAGATTATATTTAGGGAACAGCCTAATTTTAATTCTTGTAACATGTAGAACAAATGTCAACTAAATCCACAAATGAATTACTTCTTGAAATCAGCAAGAAAGCAAAAAGGAAAAAAAAAAAAGGACCTCTCCAAAAGAACATTTCTATTCCTGAAAAAAGCTTTCTTGTCTCATCAGATTTTAAACAGCTATAGAAGTAGTTGTTTTTTCAGTGACAGAAGTCTGAGAAGATAACACTGTTCATGAAACTTCTCACAGATTAAATTCTTGGAAATAACTCCCCTCAGGTAAAGAATGACACAAACAGTCAGACAGGTATTGGCTTAATTGAAGTTATCTACAGCACAGAGCAATGCAGATGAGTTAAAACAGATATTTGCTGAGAATCACCTTTCTCTCTCTTTGGAGCTTTTAAAGAGATGGTCCCACAACATGAATTCCACTGTGAATTCCTTTGCAACTCAACTGATTGAGCACCGGGGGGAGGTGTGTGTGAGAAACTGTGCTTGACTAATGTGTTTTGATAAATGTCATTCACTATTAATTGGCAGAGAGCATCTCTTAGAAGTGGTGAAGTATATGGGAAGAGGAGGGCCCTAAAGAGTTCATGTATGTACAGCAAAACAGTTGCTTAATGTTACCAGTCTGAACTTAAGAAAACAAAACTGTACAGTGAGTTCAAAATTTCAGATATTAAGAAAAACAAATTATATCAAAGAGCTTTGCTTTGCCTTCTAATAACATATGGCTTTCCTTCCAGCACAGCTTTTTTTTGCTTGTAAAATTTATTTATCAAACATTATGAGTGAAAATCAGAAATAAAAAGAAATTGCCTACTTAGCTCTCAACAGGTCTTGATCTTTTAGGGCTGAGCCTTGCAAGTAGATAACTCTTTGGGACCACATTGGAATTTGTAACACCCTGCGGACCTGAGCATCCATCTCCGTAGGACACAAAATAACCACATAATAGTCCTGTTAAATAGAAAAAAATGGGAAGTAGTCATGATTATAGTTGCTGGAGAATGAGTCAGCAGTAACTTGGGATGTCAAAAATGTCTCAGATAAGATGTTGATAGACAGAGTTTATTTCCTCAAAATTTTTCCTTTTACATTAATGGGCCAATCCAAACTGCTTCATGTGCTACAGATATACCTTGTTATGAAAAGTAAGGATGGTTTGAAGGTTACATAAGTGCACAAATGAAAAAGAGGGATAAATGGAACATGGGAGAGGAGAGTGAGAGGTTAGGACAGGCTGGGCATAGAAATCTTTCTTAGGAGACCCAGGCTTTGAAGAAAACAAAATGGCATTGGGTGCACTGCACCATCTGTATCCTTCAGTTTCCGAGGGCACAGAATCATTAAGGTTGGAAAAGATCTCCAAGATCACTGAGTCCAAGTCAATTTCAGCTGTAAAGCCCTTTTAAGTTACCTGTGTAATATTACGGCTTTTCTTCTTTGTCTTCAGTGTATCACAAAGCCTGACTCATTCTTCAGCTTAGTTATCTAAATGTTGTGTTTCAGTTTGTGCCTGTATTTATAAAGAACAGGATTTCTTTGTGCAATTGCTCATGCCTCTTACTAGCTAATTGTTTTGGGGAATATTTTGGATTTGAGATTTGGCAAATTGCTGCTCAGCCACTTGAGGATTGTATTTGTGTGCTTTTTTGCAGTAGTTAATGAAGCATGGTACCACAGGTAACTTCGTAAAAGACATAGAGAAGATTTACTAAAAGGGAGAGTCTGTAGGAAAGGCAATGATAATAAATCCAAATTGATATATAATGGGAATAAGCTTCTAGATGTGCCAAAATAGCCACATGACAAGTTTGCATTATCTAGGGAATATGTGTACGCTAACAAAATCTGTGTATTCTGTCAAGGTCTTTGTCCTTTAAAGTACGTGTATTTATTTCTTAATTTCCACAATTCCAAGAGGATCTAATCTTTGCAATCCTGTGCAATGTGCTCTAGGATGACCCTGCCTGAGCAGGGAGGTTGGACCAGATGACTCCTGGTGGTCCCTTCCAACCTCAGCCATTCTGTGATTCCTAACACAGGAAAAAACAAAGCAAAATATGAAAACCGTGCTTTGACTCGTGAAGATTTTTGGATACAGTCCCAAGACAATGGGAAAAAACTAAATTGAGTAGAGTAGAATCTAAGGAATTTGCATGGAAATACCTGTTTCTAAAAAGACTGGCATAATTCAACAAGAAACTAATTCTACTATTTAGTCTATTCACCTCAATACCTCAATTTAAAATGTATCTCAGCTTCCTATTGTAGGTATATAATCCCAATTCACCTATCTATTCCCAAAATCAGTTTTACAAATTAAAAACCATTTCAGAAACTTTTCTTAAAAAAAAAAAAACAAAACAAAACAAAACAACAAACAGTGTTTTGAGTTTCTTATTGTTTTGGACTTTTTTTTCCACTCTCACTACCTGTAGTCTGGGGTGGGCATAGAATTCATTTAAGAAATCCATGAGTAAGTCAATCTTCAGAGAGCTCACACACAGCACAACATGTTTTTCTGTCTGAGCTCTGTATCGACTGTAGTTTCCTCCAGACTTTTGCCTCTCCATCCACAAATATGCCAGCTGTTCAAACTGCAAGAGATGCCAATTTTCAGTGAAACAGAGACCAGTAGGTGACCACAGCTCCATAATGACTTGGCAGTGTTGCATTGTTCATCTCATGCCTCTATGAAAAGATGCCCTTAGCCCACAACGTATTTTTCTTTGTTAAATGCCTTCTCTAATAAGGCAATCACAAACCATGGCACTAGTGCCAGAATCTAAGACACACAAACAGCAGTGAAAATACATTAAAATACCATAAGAATGCAGTAAATCACAGGAGTTTAGAAAAGAATGATAGCTAGTACCTTATTCCTTTAAGTATTTTATGCCTCTGAGCTCTCTTTTTCTGGTATCATGTGACATAACTGCTTCCCTCGTATGGAAGGTTAAGTTTTCACTCACATTTCATGAATATACTTGGAGAGAGGGACCATTTTTCTCACTCTGAGCAGGAACTCTTCCCAGAGATTTTATAATGTTCTCAAGGTGATGTACTGTAAACTCTCTTATCCGCCTTATGATTTTAGATACAACTTAAATATACAACAGCTGTGAATACAGCAAGTTTGCCTTTGTCAGGTGAACAATATATGCAACACATCTAAGAGAATACTGTAAAAATCTGTAAGGAAATATACAAATACTAGTTCAAAGCTTCTTGTAAGTAACACATGCTTAATACTGAGCTCAATTTAACTGTATGGCTGTGTGATAAGTTCTTTTTTCATCCACATTCCACTGATGGAGAGGCTGGATCATGAATAATAGCTGATTTTATTTCATAGCAGGGCAAAGCTCAGGAGAGGATGCCTCCCACTCTATTATGTGCATGGAAAACTACATGAAGCCCCATTATCACTGCAAATGTATAAAATAAAGTAGCTAATAATAGGTAAATTCATGTGAAATGCCAGTAGATTCTAGGTTATTTATTGCTCATGTGGAGATCTTGGGCCTGAGATATGCATCAGAACTATCTTAAGAATGAAATTTCTGTGTCCTAGGAATTTTCGAATTTCTTAAACAGAGCACATTTTATTTTCACTGAGTAAGAATATAATTGTGTTAGTGTACATGGGTGTGAATGCATGCATTATATATTTAATTAGAGTGTTAAATAACTTCAAGAAAATGAATGCTGAAAGTTTGAGCTTCCATCCTCCCAGGGTTTGTGTGTTGTGTACCCACCCTGAGCTTTAGTTCTCTGCCAAAGAAGCAGAGTCTGGAAACTATGGCTGTATGAGAAACTTTGGAGCTTCATGGTCTAGCAGGTCTACTGCAAGCTTTGATAAAAATGTTGAATGTCTCCCCACATCCTCTTTTACTGGCACAAGGGCTGAGTGATCACCACGTGTGGAACAGTGAACATCCTGGCAGGGTTTCCCATGTAACCTCAGGGATTGTTTCATCCAGCCTCACCTAATGAGCTTGATACAAATTTAATAAAGCTGACTGACTCCTTGAAATACTTGGATTTTCATAAATTGCTCTTTCCCTGTTGAAATTGAAAGAAGTCCTAAACTTAGGCAGGCATGAAAAATTCCTAACTGTGCTGCTGGCTCTGTATGCATGTGTTCACAGCTGTGAACCCAATTTGCTTGAGTTGCAGATTCAATGATATTTTTTTCAAGTTAGCACTGAGCTGTAAGAGTAAGAGAGGAAGTATAGAGAATCAAGATTAGAAACACGGAGAGCCTGCAGAGGAAAAGCTGTACTCATAAAGGAAGCGCTGGCTACTGTTGTGGGCTTTTTTTTTTTTTTGTAATTGCTCCAGTAATAACAAACCCGTATTTCAGGATAAAGGAAGGCCTCTGTGGCACATGACTGGAGCAGAAAACTTTCATCAGCACTTGCAAACTGTTATCAGTACCCTTTTTTTTAGTATAAATCTAAAGTATAGAGAAGATACAAAAAAAAAAATCCAAAAATAAAAGAGATAGATGGTTCTTTTTTCTGATATTTTCTGTGCAATAATAAAAGCAACAATAAATTATTTCAGTTGTTATTCCTTTGTTTCAAAAACAATTCTAAAGAGAAAAAAATATCCACATTTACCTGTATGGGCAACACCACAAGAGCAACACAGATCATAATGACAACAAGCAGCTTTGAAGGCCATATCTTGGGTGTAACATCCCCAAAGCCCACAGTGGAAAATGTCACTATGCAGAAATAAAGGGAGTCAAAGAGAGTCAACTTGTTTCCTGCTCGTTCCAGATGCTGAATTCCACAAATACTACGTAGAAAAGAATGAATAAAGACATGAAAAATAAAAACTGTTCAAGCTTGATGATTATATGTGCAAAGAACTGTTTTCAGAATTCATAAATTGCTTAGCAAAGACATTTTTTTCAAAGAAAAATAAAAATTAGTATCAAACCAGAAGTGCTATATTGCTATGATTTTCAAATGTCATTTGTAATAAAAGAAACGCATTTTTTATTTTTCTAATATGATAGGCACAACTGTTGCTAGGCTTTGCTTAGTGGCTGTTATGAAGGAGAGGTGGTATATAGAACATCATGGATTGATGCAATTCCTTTCTAAAGCAGAACAAGACAGATGGTATAGAGCTGCCACCATTCAACATTTTTTACGGATACGTTTCAACTTTTTCAGGGACGGTTTGCTGCCATGGCCAAGAAAACTGCCCATACAGCTTTCTTTAAACCTGTCTCTCTTTATGTAGGTCTCTGGCCCTTTCTGTGGTGAAAGTTACTGATGTGAACCAGTTATGAGACAGCATGTTGCATAATAGATTTCTGTTGGTACAAGTACATACAGACTGTCTGGAATAAACTGAATGTGAGAACTGCAGACTACTGAATGATGAGCGGAAAAAACATCCAGGGTCAGCCATCCACTTCAGTTACGAAGTGGAAGGTGGCAGTTGATAAGATTCTGCTCACTAAAAGTACAGAGTAGAAATACAAGGCTTGGCCTGTAATAGCAGCACAAGTGGAGTTCACTCCTTCCAGACACACATTCCTGAGAAGAAGTAAATGGCACCCCAAGTTAACTGGCAATTATTTTTCCTGGAATCATCATGATGTGCTTTTGGTTTTGAGAAGCAGTAGCAGACTCTCTCCACAGGTCATCCTGCTATTTCAAACATTGTAGATTTCAAAAATATCTCACTTTGTAAATATATACCATGGCAAAGAGCTTCCCAAGCTTAAAATATGATCTTCTCTGATACAGTGGAATTAATTAGATCAGTTCAGGCTTTTAAATCATATTCACCTGTATAAAAAAAAAAACCAATGTGTGAACCACCCTGAACAGTGCTTATTTCCCCTTGGAGCTAGCAGGATAATTTCTCCTCAGATAATTAGATAAATAATTAATAAATCGTATTATATTCCTCAGTAATTATTCTAGAACATACTAAATCTTATTTTTTCATGTAGGGTATCCAGATGGTAAGAGTCCCTCATTAATATCTGTCATGGGAAGACCTTTGCATCTCCAGGGAGACCCTGTGTTTATAACAGTGTTAGCAGTTATGTTCTCTGTTCGGTTCTCCAAATATAATTTAACTGTGGGCAGTGGCATTTCCAGAACATATGGATCAAATTCCCAGTTTCCTTTTCACAGTTCTAGCATTTGTAGTTTTCACACATCTCAAAATGTTCTAAAAAGGGTGGGTTTTTTTCCCTGTTGTTTGCCTAGTTTTCATGTTTCAGTCAGAACTGGTATTTATATTCCTACCCAGTTCGTCCCACATTTTTCACTAGGGTTGTAATCCAGATCTTCCATTATTTCACTATGTTCACAGTTTCTCTGTTGGGTTTTTGTTGGTTTTTGCTCTTTATTTATTTATTTATTTTAGTGAAAGGATAATTATATTTTTTTCCCTGAAAATACTAACAGAAGGACTGTAAGTAATTATGCTAATGAAGCTTTCTTTTGGTCTCAGACAAGGAAGTTTCTCAGTTAAAAGACTTTCCTAGTTTTAATATGAAATAATTACGTGTATTGCAAAGGGATTGAAGCATGGAAAAATAAGATGTTTTAATATCAATATTCACATAAGTTACAGGTAGTTTTAAAAGCAGAATGGAGATGGATTTTTAATTCTATATTTTATTAATTCTGATCACATGTGAGCATTTTCTTCTCTCTTGTTGCCTTTTGTGGATATATCCCAGAAACACATAACCTTGACTTCAGGAATTAAGCTCATAAGGGCAAGAAAAGGAACAGTTACACTGAGCCAGTGATATGGATCCCCTATAACAGGACTATTAACACCACTGCCCTCAGCGGATTAAGTATCTGTAGATGAGCTCGTATTGAACCATAATGTATGAGCCTATCATTGGTAGAAATGCATTTTTTCCTAGTGCTCATGCCTGTGAAATTCCTTGGTGTTTATAAATGCAAAAGGGTCAGTTTTACTCCTTGTATCTGACAGGATGGGTTAAAATATAAAAATGTAATACCGTCTGGCTGGTTTTTTTTTCTAAATTACAAGGAATTAGGTTTCTCCTTTTTTTTTACTCTTTTTGTAAAACCTTAACATTTTTAATAGCTTGGTGATAGGAAAACTCAGGTCTTGAACTATTTTATTTTATTTTATTTTATTTTTATTTTTATGAGGTTTCCATAGCCAGCCCACCCAATCATACTTTAGCTGAGTTGAAATAAGGTAAAATACCATGAACCATTTTAGCCTTTTCTAAGTGGACAGTAGAATTCCTATTGAATTTAGTGAGATCAAGATTTCATTTTATCAGCTCTACCCTCTTATGGTCCTATGTATTCCTATTCCTTGATGCAATCAAAATAATGTGCCTGATCCAAAACATTTGGATTTGAGATGTTTCTCATTGAACTTAAAAGGTAGGAGCCAGAACTCCCCACATTTAGTTAACAATATTAAAGTCAGTAACACAAGGGAGTTGCTTCTTTGCTGAAGAAGAAAATCAGCTCTTCTAACAACTTGATCAAATTCATTTCTTTCCTGAAATTATTTGCATCCCATTTGCAGTTCTACCAAACTGTACTTGAAGCCCTAACCTTGCATACAAGGGAATGGTAAATCAAAAATCAGGTTACCAAGCCTGGATGTTTTGGTGCTCTTCTATTTGTCTTTACTGGATCCAAAGAGCATGAAACTGCAGAAAAACCTGACTTTCAGAGAAACAGTTTTAAGGGAGTCTAATTAAAAAATAAAATATTACCTCTGTGACTACTCCCCCATGAACATTACACTTTCAGCTCATTGACAGTGCCTTTAGAGAAATGCTACTTAACACTGAGAGCACGTTCCCATCTGTCTGGGAATTACCTGATTACACTGCACAGAGAGAGTGCAGTGGATGCCCAAGAAGCCAAGTCCACATGGATTCGTTATTCCATTCCCCACAACTCATTGACATTTTAACATATCCCAATTCCTTAGATGAATAGTAGTATCAGTTTTTTATTTTTCAGAAATTAAGTGTTAATCAATACCTTTTGAATAAATTCTGCATGTAAAAATACACATGTTCTTATCTGCTTTCTTATGTTTCCTGACATACTGAAATGTGCAGTAATTCTGGCTTCATATTTTGCCTGTTTTGATATTTTTGGTGATACTTTTATCTCTTTGTTCTTGTTTGCTTCCTCTTCCTCTTTCATCCCCTGAAGATAAGTAATTTATTTAGTCACCCAGGGACAAACAAAATTATTTCAAGCAGGAAAGTTTACATTAAAGGTACATTAAAGGCAATGCTCACACCTACTTGTTTTCATGGAGAAAATAAACCACTGTAATAATCAGTACACAGAAAGTCCCTAGTTAAACATAAGACCAATTCAGCAGCTTCTATGCCAATTTTAGGATTCCTGTGAATTCAGGAAGGCTGTCTTTTCACAGTGGATTTAAGGGAGGCACATCAAAACAAAATTGCCTCAATTCAGAGGAGATTTAGTCTTTCTAAAAAACCCCACAGAAAGCCAAACTGTCTGCTTCAGCAGACAAAGTGTCTGCTGAAGCAAAAGTAATATCAGAAAATATATTACAAACATCCAGAGGGCAGAAGTATGATTCCAAACACTCTGCTACCACTGCACTTGAAAAACAAAAAGTAAAGACAGTAACATGTAATCTCTGAAGATTGGTAATGTTTAGTTTGGCTATTATTTGAACTTTTGAGAGTTCAATCACTGTTTTACTGGAAGCTATCTTTCTAATTCCAGGAATCTTTGTTTGCTTGAGTATCTTATGTGCCAAAACTAACTCCTGTTTGTAAATAAGTTGATTCTACAAGCACTACAGAAATAAATGCTACAGTATAAAATAATCCCTGAGACTGTCAGATTTTTATCGTGCTACAGAAGAATGTCACAGAAATTGATGTAACAAAAACCATTTGGATAGTATTTTGCAAATACTGTGCATTAACTATCCTTATTTATAAACAATTGTATAGAGTACCTTTTTATCAGTTTGTATTTTCATTTGTCAGCATTGACAAATTATTTTCATTTCTACATTTTCACTTCTAGAGAAAATTATTGTTTACACATACAACCTCTTGAGGTACAAAATAATGCACCAAAGACTGAGCCAAAAGTCAGAGCGGCTTCTGTGTGCTGAGGATTAGGCAGCAACTACCAGCACTGTTTTGTTTGAACTTGTAACTTTGAGCTCCATCTTGTGTAATTACTTTGCCATGTTTAAAGCAGCTGGCTGCAGGGACTAGCTAATGAATGTGTTGAAATCAGCATGGATTCATTTTATCAGATTCAGTGTGATTCTGTGGCAAAGGCTCAGTGCTTCTGTATTACAGAAATTAGACCTGAACTAACTCACAAGTGTAGTAACCCTGCTTAAGCAAATGTCCCCAGTCATTTCTCACATCCAAAACTCTTTACAATTTCCTGATATCCAACCAGAGAATGGTGATGCTAGAACAAATTAGAAATTAAACTCGTTATTTGATTTTCCTATACTGCTAATTGCTGTTCATGTTATTTTAACATTTTCTGAGCCTACTATCACAGATTTTTTCTTTTTACTTTATAAGAAAACTTGAAATGAACTATCAGTCAACAAAATTGTTCACAATCCACCATCTGTAAAAAATATTCATGGGTAAACTACAAATACAGCAAAATACTGAAGAAAAGGACCGTGTTGACTTTCCAGGAAATATTGACAAGGATTTGAGATGTATTTTACCACTAAAGCAACTGTAACTGCCTAAGGAACTTCCTCAATCTCTATGCCAAAATAAAAAGTAGCTGTTGAACAGTTCATTCTTCAGTCTCACTCTGGGAGAGGTAACATCTCATAAAAGACTGATAAATGTATTTATCAGGTCTTGCTTAAAATTGGCAAAAGGTGCTCACTACTTGCCAAAGATGTTAATATTAAGCTGGTGCCAGTCTTAAGTCAGTGAAATGAAAGTGGTGTTGGGACTAATGCTATCTTTGGAGAATGCCCTGCTTTTTACAGAGGAAAACAGTCTTCATACTAGAAACTGTCTCAGTGGGGTGTTCAGTCTTCTCTAAAGCATCATGTAGAGCCAGATGCAGTTTTGTCCCATATTTTAAAATTAGACATTATTGGAACAGCAATTCTCAGCGTGCAGAATTAATATTCATACAATCATTAAACATGCAATTTTCACTTCACAAACTCTAGGTTGAATACTAATGTAACTGGAGTGACATTTAAGTAGTATTTCCTTTTCATTCCCTGTATCAGATGCATCTGGAAATACTGTCTGTTGACTTCCGAATGACAATACATGCAGCACGTGAAGGTGTTGGTAATCACTCGACCTATGACCTAAAAATCTGATGCTTTCTGACAGAAATACTGACTCTAGTGTAAATTTTGAAGAGGCAAACAAAAGGAACAAGGGATGAGCAGAAACTGCAGCAAGTAAAAGAGTGAAGTAACAATCGCAAAATACTCTGACCAATAATAAAATATCAATCCCATCCAAAATCCCAGAAGATGAGGTCTTAACTTGCTAAAAATCAAATGCTTTAATTTTTCCAAGCCTTGTGCCTTTTCCCAGGTATTTTCTAAAATCAGTGGGCTTTTTCTAATTCATTATCTAAAAGCAATAAACAATATTAAAATAGAAAAAAAAACCACTAGTTTAAGTAGATGTACGATTTTCATTTAGTTAATATTATAGAATCTGGTATATCATGCAAAGTATATAAAATTTAAGCATTACAATGAGAATATACTATTTTCACCTTTCATTCCACAGAAAAGATTTTAAAGCTGTAGGAATTACTGAATTCCAGGACACAGAAATTATTAATTGCATAGAAAACAGTGAAAGAAATGAGGGAAAACTGCTGACTGGAAAGATGAAGGTTGTTATGCTGCTTTTAAGGTAAATCAGTGGAGAAATATCCTTGCTGTTCTTGGTTGGCAACAACTGATCTAACAAATGGCACAGATCAGCTGCAAGGTATTCACTGATTGGACAGAACAGATACTGCTGGACATCGTGGCTTCTTGATATTAAAGAACGAAAGTTGTAGCAATCTCAGACATTTTTGCAACTCTAATGCCACTTCACCAGACAGCTCAACATAAATCTTTCTGTTTTTCCAGACAGATTCTTTTCAGAGACCAGCATTCATTTTCATAAAATACTGTTCCCCCCCCCTTTTTTTTTTCTGAATCATAATAGGGAAGGGGAAGACTTGGCTTAGTTCAACAGGCTTTGAATCAAACTTTTCAGTTCTGTAGGACTTTGAAGACAAGTTGAGGTAAGGCCAATGAATTTACTTTCACTACACAACAATGCCACCATGTGAGAAATTAATTCAGACTTTCTCTTCAGATGGAAAGGTCTTTTATGTTTGTATTCCAATTTTATCTTTATCCCAAACGATGGTGTTTGAAGATATGATTATTACTTACCCATGGTGTCCTTTATAAGCATTTTCCTTCCCCAAATATCAGAACATTTTATGCAGTTAATGGTTGCAAAAGCTCAACTTATAAAAATAAACGCTTCCCCTAGGAACTCATGTGACTTCCAGAAACTGCAGAACATCTTGTTGAGCAGAATAGGGTATTATGAAATGATCAAGTGTATATAAATATTTTTTGAATATGGTTGAGAACATTTCTACTCCTGCTGCTGCCTTTAGTGGAACAAGAAGTGGAGCTGCAATTAAAAAGCTGTGACCATTGAGAGTGCACAAGCAGGGTCCCTCTGTGGGCAGCTTTCAGCTAAGTGTGTTTCTGCAAACAGGGCTAGTGACACTTCAGCCTCTAGGCTGTATTTGTGTGTTTTCAGTCTGCCTCACAGCTTTGAGGGTAAAAAAAATATAAATTTTGGCAGCCCAGCTTTAGTTGCCAACACTGTGGCACCCAAGAGCCTGCTTGAGCCTGAGGTTCTGGACTGCTCACACAAGGACTCAGAACTACTCAGGAAACAGAATCATGTAGTCACCTTAACCACCTCACCTCCAGATCCTCCTCACCTGCAGAGTGCTACAGAATTAGGAGATATTATATACCTATCCTTCCTTGGGATAGGTTATCTATTTATAATATTCCAAAATTATGATGGAAAATTCAAATGCAAACCTCTAATTTAATACACCAAATATGTTATGCTTTAGAACACCATGTTTAACATTACTTGCAATAGTTTTGAAACACTCTTAGGGTGTAACAGTTGTTATGCAAACCACCCACACTCCTTCAATCAAATTGAACTAACAATTGAAAGATTCATTATCTAAATATTTGTTAAATGTGCATAAGAAAAAGCTAACCTAGCATGCAGAGTATTCTATTAGCTACTGACAGAAGCCTCTTGTTAATTTTCAATCTAACTCAAGTCATGGCATATTTTAATGACAAATGGATTTAATTTTATAGTTAAGTCAAAATTCTCTCCTGATCAGATTTTGCATTTTCATTTGATTTTTAAGGATATTCATGGATCTTCCTTACATTTTTACATCTCCTTGACAGCCTCTCATCTGTCTGCACTTTGAGTGCAACTTCTTTTTGCTGCTCTCATTGCTGCTATTGAAACAACTGCTTCAGGACAAGTTGTTACCTCACTCCAGATGCAACATTTTATGGCTGCTAACACCATAAACAAAAAAGATTTTCTTAGAAATTAACAGATAAGTAACATTCAGGAAGAATGGACTTTCTTGCACTGCATATCCTGCTGTGAAACTCAAACCAGTAACAAATACAGCCTGGAGTGGTCTAAAACTTGCATGTGACTCAAATCAAATGTCTCTTGTCTTATCCCCTTTAACCACAGCCATGAGGCATGAAGATCTTTCGAAAGCTCACATGTGGTATTTTCCTTTCCAGCTTAAATTTCCATTGACTTTGAGTAATGGGAAACTTTCTGTTGTCCTCCCTTCTGAAAAATGTACGTACAGAAAGAGTGTTTAAGATAAAAGCCTGTAGTCAGATAACATGAGGACGGAGGCCTACATTTCTTGCATTTCAAGCTGTCTGACTCATCAGTGGTCTTTGTTTTCATGATGAGTGTTTCCCTTCAATATTTTGGCTGTTATGTGCATAAATTTAACATAATTTAAGTTTCTTTCATATGCATAGGTGTTAAAAGTGTTGGTACCTTTGTCAGTGAGGTCCCCTGAATATGAAAGAACAAAGGCCACCAGTTACTGTCAGATCTGTAACCTTCCTGTCAACATTAGAGACAGAAAATCTGGCCAATATCTTCAGAGAGAACTCTGCAGCTTGCCAGCAAGGTTTGCTGGATCTGGGCAACAAAAGTAAAACCTCTGCATGTCTGTTTAGTTTGCCCTCAATTGTAGCTGCTACATTCAATGACAGTCTTAAGGCAAAGACAGTTCCAACAGGCAGTGAGCTAAATGGAAGCATTTGCTGTGTTGCTGCTTTGCAAGGGGAATGTCCACACAGCTGCTTAAAGAGGTGGCTGTATGGGCAGACCCGAGAAAAGTGCACTGATATATCCAGCCTGTCTATTTAGAACACTATCTGTAGATTCATGATGTGCAGAAAGTTCACTGCAGAGTGCAAGACACAAAAGGGTATATGGAAACTGCAATGTGACTTAAAATATAGCCTGAGGGTTTTATTAATACTCCTTTGGTATGCATTGGCTCCTTTATTTCCTAACCTGTTATTAAAAAACATGAAAATGTGTGCCACATGAATAAATTTTCCTGGGTTTTTTTTTCCTACTGGAAATGTATTTTTACTTCAGACTCTCCTTCATTGCTGACCTATAGTCCTAGCTAGTGACAACCTTTTGGACAGTGACCAAGGAAACAACTGGCCTGTGAAAAAGATATAATTAAGCACCAGATTTAATGCTTAAGTTTGCTGAACCACCAGAAAGGGAGGAAGTGTTAAATAGAGGTTGTGTAAAGGAGTGAAAATTACAGGAGGTAACCTGCAAGGAGATAAAAGCAATATTGCAGGGTAGACTCCTTTATGGTTTGAGTTCCTGCTTGGAAACCCAGCAGTTCTTTTAGCTATGAGCCAGAGGGCTTGGATACCTTGAACTCTCTGTGTACTGTTCAGTTTGATAGCAAGCTCTGGGAATTCATCATCATCATTTTTCTCCTGCTCCAAACTACTGCTAACAGTGGTTTCCATTGAAATCTGGTGATTTCAATGAAATGTTTCAGTTGAGTGAAAAATCCTGAATTTATAATACTCAAAGAGTTTTCTGAAAGTCACAGAGATTTTCTTTGGGCCACCTGTTTTGACAGTGTGCTAGCTTGAAGAAAAATTTCCAAGTCTAATAATTTCTTTGGCTGGAATTCAAATGGATCTATGCATATTACTTTCTAAAAATCATTGAAATCCAAAACCTAACAGGACTTTTGAAATGTGAGGTTTGACTGTTTAACAAACATGAGCATGTTTAGGAAAAAAAAAAATTGTGAACATGATTAATATTCATCATCTAAAGCAAGAGCACAGGTAATGGTATGAGGACCAAAAAACAGGAGGCACATGAGTGAAAAAGGGAACTACCTCAAGTAACCAAGAAAATAATATGGGATTAATGATCACAATACTAGAGAAATGAAGGCCAGAAGGAAGAAGAAAGAAGATCACTGTGACTACCAGGACTGACAGCATATTCTGTAGTCTGCTGTGTTTTGTCTGGCATGTTTTCCCCTGGATTGCTTAGCCCATGAAGAATATTCAATAGGATTTTATTCTTACTACACATGCTCTAAAACTCCTGAAATTAGACTTTCACTCTGAATAATCAAGAGGAAGCATTTCATATATGCCTAAAAGTTGGCTGAATATTTTGCGAATTTTTTCTTTTATAGTTTTAGAATATTAGTGAAATGAACAAAAAGAGAAAAAGTGAAGGAGTACAGTTAGAAGATGATCCACAATAATTCCTTTTGCCACAGGAAAAGTTAAAACAGAAGTAAATTTCTTTACTGAGAGGTTGCTTGGACAGTGCAACAGCCTCCCCTAGGAAGTGGTCCTAGCACCAGGCCTGTTCAAGGACCATCTGGACAAAGCTTTTAGTCATATTATTTAGTTTTAGGTAAACTTGTGAGGAACAGGGAGTTGGACTTGATGATGGGTTCCTTCCAACTTGAAATATTCAGTAATTTATCCAATTTTAGTAAATGTAAGTACATGCCCAGATGGAGCTGTGCCCTCTCATCAGTAACTTTAACTTCTTTGCGTAAGATATTTGCATTTACTTGTTTTTCCTCAGCTCATTTTTAATGAAAAGAAACATGCAAAATCTAGGACGGTATTTAAACCAAAAAGCAGATTAAATGTTCATTCTCAGCAGTTGGCTACGGCTTATCATGTATGAAAGCAAATGGTAATAATGACCTAAAATATTAAAAAAAACTAACTGAAAAGGATTTCCACAAAGAGTTTTGCTCTGAGCAATACATGCAGACCATAATATACTGGGTACCTTTAAACAGCCTTGTCTCCTGATCCCCTACTCCTTTAGCACTAGTTAACACCCTGGTCTGCTCTGCAGTGTCATTGCATGTGGTGTTCTGCGCCCAGAAGAACTGACAAAGTGTACTTCATGCCTGTTGCTACAATTGCAGTCTACAAAGTCAACCCATGGTTTGTTCTTCAGTTTTTACTAATGAAAACTGATTATTTTTTCTTCCTTATCACTGTGACTTAGGCATTTCTGCACTCATATACTTATATATGGCAGAAATGCACAACTGTGGAAAATACAGCTCTATTTGTACAAAGAATGGGAGCATATGTTCAGCTTTAAACATATATCTGAGTTCCTTTGTAAGTGTACAATTAGCTATTTTACTGAGGTTGAGATAACACGACTCAACCAATTTGCTACTTTCGACTTCTTTTCAGGTTTTAATTGGAAAACTTCAGTGGAAGTACAGAACTCACTAATCAGAATGCTGTTTATTTGGACTATACCCTAAAGGGGTATCTACAAACCACTGTTCTATGTGTATTTATCACCAAAGTGTGACACTCTATGGCTGATTGTGCCTCTACACTTCTTTGAAAAATATGTGTCTAAACACTATAGTAATTTCTAGTGAAATACCAACTATACAGAATAGATTTTTTTTAAATGCATTTTATATGTGCTTTTTTGTTTATTTTAAAAAGCATTTAAAGTGCATTAAAATCCTTCTTTTTAGACTACCTCATATCACAACCTGAACTCTGCTAAAGCCTCCAAGATACGCTTTCAACATTCCAAAAAGTTATGCCTAATAAAGACAGAGTGAGTGAATAGTTCCTGGAGACTGGTGCCAAGTTGTCTTTGTATGACCAAACAACTTTTTTAACTCTTCACTTTCTAATTTGAGAAATATCAGCTTTGCTAAACTTCACGGCCTTAAACTATAGTTGGAAGGTGAAATGGACAACAGAAGTGAACAAAGCACTGAAGAGTTATGCTGATCCCAAATCAGCAAAATGAGTTACTGCTCACTAGAGAACTGAAAAACTGATGGCAATAGTGATAATACAGTTAAATGTGTTAGCAAAAGCCACCACAAACACCAAATTTTTATAAAGTAAAATAAATGGTTTGTCAGCCTAATAAATCAGTCAATTAATTTTTTTTTGTTTTTTTAAATATGCATGTTAATGACAACTTCATTTTTAAGCCAGGAATTGTGAGTGATGATGGTTTGATGCCAGCTACTCAATGGTGAAGTAACATTCTCAACATAGTTAATCACCATTGTTATACTTGGCATTCTATTTGCTACTGTTCAAAATGATAGAATATCCTCAAAGACAGAATGTGAGTATCACGTTTTTCTTTTTATTGCAAAGACAAAATGAAGCTTGTGAAATGCAATGCCTTCCTATTAGGAAAGAGATGGAAGACACAGGGTTCTAACACTTATTTTATATATCAAATTGGCCCTCTAAGGGAAACGTTACTGCTTTTATTTCAGTCTTCCCAAAACCAAACCAAAACCTAAGACTTTTTTTGCTGGAATGATCATACCGTATTTCACATCCTGCAGACTCTGGTTACATTCCAAATCAACTTTCATTCCAGCATTTTATTTTCCTGAAATTATTCTTGTCACCCTTTTTCTGAAGGTAACAAACATCTTTTGAATATGTAACATTTACATCTTCACACAAGGGTTCTACTGACAAGCCTTACATCGGAAAGCTTACTCGAAAACCTACAGCCTAATAATCTGCATGCATGCTGAGTTCACCTCCCTGGCTCCCTACATCAAATCCTTTTCTCAGACTGTATTTTTCCTGTGAATCTTTGTCAAGTGTTGATAATGCACATCTCAAATGCATATTGCACATCTTAAAATATGTAAATATTAAAATACAGTAATTGTTTGGGTTTTTTTATGGAATATGGCATTCCATTTTTCTTTGTTATTTCTTATTTATCCTTACTCTTGGACAATCTAGATTGGCCAAATCTAGATTGTCTCCAAGCCCCATTTTATGATGCAAGAAAACACACTTTGCCAATTTATTTTTTAAATTTTAATTAACTGAGACCTTACACATTCCTCACAGTCACTTGATTTTGTGCTTTGTTCCTGCAAAGGAACAAGGACAGGAATGTATTCAGACCAACTTTGAGGAACTTTATGTATTGCTTTACATGTGTTGGCAAGCCATAAATCTTTAATATTAGCAATAACCTTGATTTTATTATCTCTCACAAAATTCAAAATATGATTGCTGGAGAAAGGATACCATGGAGATGCAGTCTTAGACTTGTATTTCTAACAGTCCAAATGTTATATGACTCTAAATAATTTGCTTTTTCTCCTTCATTTGTAATGGTTATTGGTCTCTGCTGTCAGAACAAGCTCTGCTTTTCATGGTATCTGGTAATATTATTACTGTATTGCAAGATATCATGATAATAAAAGCTGAAATTCTCCCAATGCCATATTCAGAGTGCATAATGTTTTCCAAAATATTGTGCCTCCCTAATATTCTCAATGCATCTTTAATGAAAAATTGTCAAGATTATTGATGTAAAAATTAGCAGCACTTGGTATTTGAGAGACATTTTTACATCCCATTGAAATAACTGTGGAAAATATTGGGAAAGACTCTGAGGGACATTTTATCTCCTTCTTGGGAAGGGGTTTGGTTTTGAGCATATGATTTGCACTCTCCTTAAATAGGCATATTATGATTACTGAAGTTTCAGTATCTTCACATAGCATTAAAATTTATTAGAAGAAAAAGATAAAAGTGCTTCAGAGGATAGAGGCTGGAACTTTCAGAATGCTAAGTAAGTACTTCAATGTCTAACTACCACCAAGAGTAAAGGCCTTGCAAGGCAGGCTGAAAATTCTTCCTAATTTCCTAATTCTTAAAATACTGATTTCTAGAATACACTACTAGACTGTGAAATTGCAATTACATTAATTATCAAAGGATGATTTACCTGACCTACAGTGTAGAGGTACACACCATAGTCTACTGAAATACTGAGATACTGTGCTACATGAGAGAACAAAAAATATGGGTAAGTTAATTTTGTCTTTCAAATTTTTACAAATTTAACTTTGCCCACCTTTATCTACATTCAGTTTGGAACTACTGATTTTCAGATTAATAAATGTCCTGCAACCTGTGCTAGAAAATTAGCGAAGTTTGTAACTTGAAAAGATCACAAATACATGAAGCTGACTAATTTTCCAAAGTGAAATAAAAGTACAGAAATCTCTCAATCACACTGTTTACTTGCTTAATTTAATATTTATATATATATTCCAAATAGGAGAATTTGCTTATAAATAATGTTGTTGACACTCCATTTTAGAGAGGCTTTGTGAAAGCAGGGAAGACTGTTCGGGTCAATTCTACCTCGAATACAGACAAACCCATCTGTGGGGTTGTCTTTGCTCAGGGACCAGGTTACACATGGTGGATAATGCAGAAAGATGGAACAACACGATGTGTGCCCCAGGATAATCTGATTGTTGGGTGAGAACCATATGTAAATATCACTATTTGCTGAATTTCACTGACATTGTCTGTATATAGCTGTACACTGTATATATATATACATATGTGTGTTTAGAATCAGACTGTATTAGTCTTGCTACTGAGATGACGATATGGGGATAAGGAGTGGAATGTCCTGGGTTGACCCTATGATCCTTGTATCCCCAAATCGTCCGTCCTGCTTACGCTGTATATTAAGTTCTGCAGCTTTAAGTGAGGCCCAGAGAGTGAAGAGAGTGAAGGGGGAGAGAGAGAACACGTGCAGTTTGTCTGCGGGAGTTACACCTTACTCCCCCGGAAAGTCCTTGAGAGGCTGCGCTCCGAAGCGGCACAGTATGTATCTCTCTCTCGGTCTGTGCGCTCTGAGAGTTCATGGCGGAGGGCTCTGGCATCTTTCTCGGCTTTTGCAGGGAGAGACTTTGTTTCTTTTGCTGGTTTTTTCTTCCTCCTGGGACTGGTCAGCATCTCTGTGGTCCAAGATCTGCCCCCCCAGAGGTTTCCTCCTAAAATTTATCCTAAACCAGGACAACAATCCCCCAGGGACCCCCCGACTCTACAGCCGGGCCTGGCCATCGGCCTCAGCCGCTGGAGGGACTGAGACTGACACAGCCACACCCACAGACGGACTCTGGATTTACCGTCTCTTCAGAGGAAGGAGAGGTTTCATTGTTCCATATTATCAAAATTTTCTATGCTTGTGAATATTCTATTTGTTAAATAAATAGTTTTTTCCACTTTTCTCTAAGGAAATATTTTCCTGAACCTGTTTTGGGGGAGGGGTGGCTGGAATCGGCTTTTTCTAGACCAGACCCCCCTGCAAGAGGTTTCCTCCTAAATTTGTCCTAAACCAGGACAGCAGCTTTCTGAGCTATCATCTAGTCTAATTATTTTTTAAGCAAACAAGATGACTAAAATGTATCTTTCACAGTAAGAAGATAATTAAGATTGAACCATCTAACCTTTATGACTTTTTTCTACAGACCACAGTAAACAGACTATTCAAATTGTTATTAATTTCACTGGTGTTTGTGTCTAGTTTTAAATATTCCACTGCATCTGTGGCACAGAGAATTCCCTGCATGAGCTATGGGAAAGATGCTGACCTAATTATTTTAGAAATATGTAGAAACATCTAAAAATATTAGCAAAGGAAGTATTATGTCACTCCCAAATTAATAACTAAAATAGCATGAAAGTTTTCATAGAAACTGTCTTTGACGGGTATCCAAAAAGACTTCTGATTGAGCGTCAATACTTCTGCTCTCCCTATAATACACAATTTCTGTTCTATCTTTCACAAACAACTAACCAGCATACATTCTTATCCTACAATCTTCAAGCAACACTCTTCAACAGCACTAATCACCCATTTACTTTTTTCAGATCTAAACCCTTAAACTTAAATATGCAAAAATATTTTAAAGTGTATTATTACCAATATTGAGCTATCAACAAAGGAAGTTGTATATGGTAATATTTCTGTGTTGTCACAATACAATAGTTCTATAAAAAGGCGAAAAAGCATCAATCAAAGAAACAACTGTGAATTTTATTACATTTTATCATGGTAATTTTCTATTAGACTTGTTCAGCTTTTGAAAAGCCTTGGCCATTTAAGTACTTAAGTACTAGTCATAGGCCTGTAAGCAAATTGATCCCAGTGCTACCAAAGGTGAAAGAAGTGTGGCTGACCCATAAATTTGCCTTCCAAAGGAAACTCTAACAGTTTTATCTGGATTTGTTCATTGAAATAATCTAGATTGGCAACACTATTTTTGCATGTATCTTATACAGCAGATCTCAGCAAAGCCACCTTAATAGTTTCTATACCCAAAGAAGATAAACTCTGTATTCAATATATATTTCTTCTACCAAAGTTCACCAGAATGTTGGCCTTGTGTTCACGCGTGCAGTTTTTCCCGGAAGTCAGTATTTCACATAAACTCCAGTTGAATTTATAGATTATTTGCTCACAAATAACAAGTGGATATTTTAGGAGATGTCTTGCTGTTGACTTCCCAGGAGCTGCACAGCCTTTTCATTGCCCTCTTAATGAAGTGTTAAAGCAGAGTCTGAACTCCACCTCAGTTTTCACTGTACACACGCAGAGAGAAACCACTCTGCCCTGGTTCCAGGAATTGAGGAGCAGGACAAAGGGAGGCTGGCAGTTGGTACAATGGGTGTGGAAGGTACTGCCTGTGGTACTGGCCTTCTTCTAGATCTACTTGCTGATGTTCGGAGAGTGCTGCACAGGAATACTTCAAAACACAAAACAGAGATCCCGTGTTTGAAACAAGCAGGTTCCTGACAGATCTGCTTTGTTTCAGAGAAAGAAAAGTAACATTACTATTATTTCCATGCTTTGTGAGATTCTTGTAATAGCTGAATAATTTATTTTGTATTATTTACAATTTCTTAAAACTTTCAATTAATGTATAATATTCTGGGATTCAAATTCTGCAACTCTCATTTATTCTGTTAACTCCTGTAACTTCATTTACCAGTTTAGAATCATTAGATTGTAAAAGACAGAAGCACAGTCTTATCTTTGCTGTCCTGCAATGCAGAAAACCTCTGTAAATCAAACCGAGACTCATCCTGAACTCTGAGACTGCTGTACAACAAAACATAACATACCAGAAAGAGCTGCAGACCCAAAAGTCCACATTTTATTTTACATTACATAATCCACCAACAGTTTTCATCCTACTTAAGGCAAGGCATCTTTCTTGGATAACTGCCATTGTAGGCTCCTGTCACAATCAACACAGAAAGGTAAAGTCGAGACCTCCATGGGGTGATTTAGCTCCCTTCAGAGCACCTTTGAAGTGTTTGTATCTACTTATTGATAATAAAGGAAACTGGAGTACTGAGATACCATTTTCTCTCTAAAATTTTTCATGATTAATCCTCTCTTGTTTGGTTGGTTTTTTTTTCTCTGACTTTTCCAAATCATAAGGTCTTGACTTGTCTTGTTTGGACTAGATCATTGTTGGGATTTGTCTTCATCCTTTCAAGCAACTTACTCCTACTACTTCCTCTGGATGAGAACTGGCAGTTGGTAATTGCCGTTGAGGCTACAGTACTGGCATTCTACATGTATTCTGTAAGTTACTGTGTGAAAACATCCTTCTTTTCTGATACTGAAAGCACTGAAGTGTAAAAAAAAAGTTAAGATTGATCTCAGTGAGCTTTCCATGAAAGTGTAAGCAAAGTTTGTGCAGGTTTGAACATGAAAAAAATAACTGTCCATCTCAAACAATTTGTAGTCACCTCCTTCAGAAGCTAATCACTCTACACTGGCGATACATGACTAACATTGTTTTAAAATTAAAAATAACTTTTAATAGATGATTCACTGTGTCACAGAAAGATGCCTGAAATACTAATTCACTGTTATTTGTCTTCTTGTACAGTTTTACAGAAATAATTAGTATTCCATTTGACAAACAAGTGCAAATATCCATTAGCTTAATGACACAACACATATTATGACTAGGTCTGTAACTCTCACTAGAACTCTCTCTGTAGTAACTGCTGAAGAGTCTGTCATATTGGAGCACACATATTGATGTAAAATCGCTCTGGTTACAAGCCCAATGAGATGTTTAAAGAAAGAAAAATCACTGGACAGCCTTATCTGTCTTTGAAGTCAGAAAAAAAGAGAAAAAAAATCCTTGTATGTAATCTATAAATTACAGATCCATGAAATTGGTCTTACGGACTTACTGACCTGCAAATGAGTTCCACCCCCAGATTATCACCAAACAATTATCACCAAAGATCAAAGAGTGGCATAGAGCATAAATTTTGTTGCAATTACTGTTTGTTCTGTAATGACATTGAAAATTGTCAACTGTATACAAAAACACAAGAGCCTTTTTGTACTACAGTGTGACTACAAAGTTCAGCCTGAATAATGGTATCTAAAAACCATGAGATTAGCCAATCACTTGTAACCTCGGATAATTTATTTTTAAATTTTCATTAGAAAGCTTCCACCTGAGTTGTAAGATGTAAGATGGAATATGCCTATCTGGGTAACCACCACTTATAACATTCTAATGTGGAGATGTAAATGATGGCTTTACAGATGATGCATGAGGTGAAATTTAATTCATTTTCTGTGTGTTTCCTGGTAGTTATGGTAAAATTATTTTGAAAATACTTACTATATGCAGACAGGAACAAAGCCGATGAGAAATCTTTCTGGGCTTCATACCATCTTGGACTTCTTATAAAATTACGTAATTCACATAAAAAGCTTCATTCCATCTCTGTTTATTTCTATGTGTCTGCCAAAAAAGGTGGCTTTTAACAGAAAACCCTGTGTTTTAAAGCCATATTGGCTTCACAAGCACTGATGCTGCTCTTGCAGCAGATGGCACAAGCCTGGCAACCAGGAGCTAAGGGGGCTGTGGAGTTTCAGTTGAATCCACAGAGGGCCTGAGTGTCAGCAGGGAGGCTCAATGAGGGCGGAATCAGTGGTGCCAAAAGCACACCATGAGCATGTCCCCCCATCCTCTAAGGGGAAAGTACTCTGCAACTGAAGGCACTGTAATCCTAGACTACTAATCATCCAGGCTCAGTAATTTTGCTTTACTGAAGCCAGAGTACCACCTGGAGAAGAGCAGCGTTTCTAAATGTAACCAAAATATGTTTATGAAAACAGACTGGTGATGACTGAAAAATTTTGTATATTGTGCAAGTCCTGGCTCCCAAATGTGTTTGGGGGTATAGACCTGGATACTGCTTGCCTTTGCAGAAAACATGAAAGATCAGTCTGGTGAAGGACATCCTTAAGTGGACAGATTCCAGCAATGGACTTGGGTCCTCTTTCAGCAGGAAGAAATTCATACAAGCTCTAAATGAGATCTATAAAATGAAACTCTCTCAAATTCGCCACAGATGTGTCACAATCAAAGACATGAAGTTAATTGATTTGGACTGTTTATAGAGGATTTTTGGGGTATTTTAAAGATATAATCAGTAGTATAAAGGAAGAATGTGTAAAAATGTCTATGTGATGACATAGAAAAGAGTAACAATCATTTGAATACAACTACAGTCTTAGAGAAACAGCAGATGTTTGAACTACTATTCTCAGTCTATCCAAAAGTGATTCGTTTCCCTAGTTACTGCATTACTGGGTGTGTTCCTCTTATTTAGCTTATTTTCAAGTCTACAGAGTCAGTCCTAGGCCATTAACTAATGAACTATAATGAAGTAGTATCTGCAGCTGTTGAGCCCAGCCATAATTACAGGTGAGACTGCCACTTCCTGAAACGTTTCACAGTCAGTTATCAAAATGTCTGCTGGTAGGCAGGATACATAATTTGTGAAGCATTTCAGTAAAATATTGAAGTAGGTAAGTAAAAAAAAGTGAAGAAGTATTTACTCAATAGCACCTTGTATTGTAAAAAACTGAAAAGCAAAATTAAAAATGTCCAAGTCCTTATGCATAAAAAATTACATAATGTTCAATAGGAGATTAAATATCACAAAAATCCATTACTGGCTAGAACAAGCAGTGTTTGTCATTATGTAGGTGCATGGCCCTAAGACAAAAGGTAAAACTGGACCATTCATTGAGCCACTGGATAGAGCAAACTCATCTTCTAAAAAGCCACGTGCTATGCTACACTTATTACTGAAAGGCTTAGGCAGCACATAACAGTGACTATCAGAAAAGCAAGCTAGAGAAATAAAGTAAGATGAAATCTAATCACTGTCTCCAAAATGACACACCAAACTTTATCAATATGCTGACCTAAAGGCATCTTGTTTGGCAAAACAAATACAGGTGTTTTACCCTTTCCACACAGAACCATATTCTCTCTTTACTGTCCTTTTGTACACCAGCTTGTATCACACCGTGTACCATCCTGTATACCCCCTGAGCACGATTCTCCATTCTCAGGCACCACGGAGGAGAAAATTCTGTAAGTAAGCTACAGAGCTCCTGTATAGCCAGACTAATCATTTAGTCACCTTTATATGCTTCCAGCCCGGGCTAACACCTTATCCCTCTGCACAATATAAACATGGGGCAATCAAGTTGTGTTTCCTGTGAATGTAAATTTAAGTTTTTCAGTTCTTGCAGCAAAGCATTCTTCTGAGTAACAGATTTTGGTTGTTTGAACCTACCATCGAGTATCGTCCGTATTCTAGATTAATATATTCTACACTGTCTTTAATCAGGATTATTAACAGCTCTTCCCCTGTAATCCTTAGGGGAACCTGATTTGGTCAAAGTCTTAAAGCTGAGATATTGCACATTCTTCTCTGTCCCAGCAGTCAGAGGAAGGTGATCTTGCTGTGTGTCAATATACTTCTGTTGGTACCCTTCACATCTGAGTGACTTCTCTGGTGAGGTTGCACCCTTAGTACATATGTATAATTTTCCCTGCTTTATCCTGTGTTTTTGCACTACCTGTATATCCTTCCTTAGAGTGAGAAGGATTCCCATTCCCATACACACACATTTTGTTTCCAAACCCAGTGCATCCAGACCCCAGTAGTACAGGTGCTAGTTAACACTTCCACTGAAGTGTTTCACACTTCTTATTTCAGTGCATGGTTTCCACCAGACCTGTTTTATCTCTCGTAGGAGAGAAAGAAAAAACAACATGTAAAATAAAAACAGAGGAGATTTGGCTGCTTACCAAGTGAAGATGAGACATAATAAGGTAGATATTAAGATGAGGACTTGGTTAAACATTGCGGACTGTGTGCGTTGGATGGCTCGATGAAGATCATTCTGTATTAATGGAAAATAGGTGTTATTTTTGGGTTTCAACCAATATGCCAGGATCTGATTCAGCAGAGGAATTATACAATGCCCTAATAGAAATGCAGTCACTCAAATGCACTTTTAAGTTTGCTGGTAATATAGAGGGTGCAGAACAGGCAGCTGTGATTCTGTGATTATTTAAGTAGTTCTTTGTTCATCCCAGCACAATTCTGATCCTATTTCAAGCTGCCTTGAAGTCTGCTCATGCCTAGCTTAGAAATTACAGGCTGCAAGGCCCAATTAAGGCCTAACAGTTGAGGTCTCTGCAAATGTGTATGAATGGCAGAGTAGCAAAAGAACCATCCACTGCCATTTCCTTTTTTGGCACAGGAGCAATCTATACTAATTGGGATTTCATTTCATGTCTTACTTTTTTCTATTTTTGATGCTGAAAGCAGTTTAGTAATGCTTGACCATTTGTATAATCTAAATACAGATCTGGTTAGCTTCCTATTAGGGTTGGACTGTACTGCCAAAATCCCACTAAAGACAATATTCTAAAAAAATACAACTCTAGAATATTTATTTTCTTTGCATACTTACAATCATATTTTCTAAAGCATGCTTTGCCAGCCAGCAATTTAAAAATACAGGAATAAACAGATTTCTTAGGACTGGCCAGAAAATCTGAAAGAAAAATTAACAAATTCATTAGAAGCTTTTCTGATTAGGAACAGAGCTTTGCCATTCAAGCAGCAATGAAACACTTGGGAAAATACTTAGTATTAATGTGTTTGTAGCATGAGATTTGGCTTTAAATAACATTTTCGTCTTCCTTTGTGATTAATCACATGCAAGATAATTAGATAAAATAAGAACACAGTCAGTTTTCACTGCAGACATGAGTGATTCTTATATTTTTATAACCAGCTAGTTTATTTTACTGACTGCTGTAGTTGAAAAGTTAGAGGGTTTAGGTTTTGTTTATGCCTATGGAAGAGGAAGTGGAAAGTTATCTTCAGTGTATGTCTTCACTCCAGTAGCAAATTATCTTCTTGTTGTTGGCAAATTTCTGTTCCCACATGCACAAACTCATCATCCACATAATAAAATTTAATTTAAAAAAGAGTATTTGAGCAGCTATAAAAGTGCAATGTGCAAATGCATTAATTCAAATTTGTTTACCGTGATGATGAAAGGGATAGCATTAATTATTTCCAGGAGAAAGGGTATTCTCAGAATTTGTTCCCAAATATTTCCCTTCAAAGAAAAGAAAAAAAACCCACAATGTCACAGTCAGCTTACAAATAGTTCTGATGAGAAACATGTGATATCTCAATGAAACACAGAGAGTTTCTCCCATACCTGAAATTCAGGAAGATCATTCATCTCACATTTAAACACGTGACAAATGTGAATATAGATTATAGATCACTCTGGATCCTTTTTCCTACAGTTTATCACAATGTACTTCCCAAGTAAAATATATATACTTTTAAATCTCCTTCCTATCATTCTTTGCATTTATCTTTTATCTTTACTTTGTATTTTTTCTTTCTCAGCTGTTTTGGAGAGGGAAGTAAGGAAGAAATCAAGTGTTTAATATTTGAATTATGACTTCAATACCAAGTTCTCTATTTCAACCACTGACACTTCAGAACACTTCAGAGCATTTTGGAACTTGATCGTGCTTACATGAAATGAGAGGTCTTCCCACATACTTCTTTGAAGTGGTATTGATCTTTTAATTTGCTTACTGCTAGCAACAGGATGGGAATTATTCCACCTTTTTTCCAAATCTACACAGTGGCTGGGAATGATTAAATATTGAGATAAAAATCCACATATTAAAAAAAGGAAGGTAGCTGAACTTCAGTGACTTACAGCTTTACTAATGCTGTGTATCAGGACTCCATCAGAGACAATGTAATAACAGTGTAGCACATACCACAGCAGCATTACAAGAATTTGTAGTAGAGCATTATATTTTCAGTTGCAATGACATATTCGTCTTCCCTGAAAAAATAACGACCTGATATAGCCACTGAAAATTAAATACAAACTCCATATCTATAAAATTCTTTTTCCATTTTTAACTCTTCACATCTGGAAGCCACTGTACCTCCGGGACAGAGATTATTGTCCCCCATGTAATTGAAATTGGTGGGAGTCAGACATACAAGTGAAATTATAAGACTGTAAACTGAGGGGGTTTTGTACGAAGAGTAAAATCAAAATCAAATCTGACTTTTCAAATGGAACCATTTTGTGGTTTCACAAATTTCCTCATTTTTAATGTTAGGAGTTTTCTCCTCTGCATTATAGAGAAGAGATGTCACATAATTTACTTGAGCAGGCAAAATGCTGATATGGATGAGCTCCAAGTAATTAGGGATGTGTGCAGCTGTAGAATTCTGACTTCCACATGGAAATGCATCATGAGTGCTGCAAAATTGTCTTTTGCAGTGAGAATGTATGATGCTGCTGAAAGCCCTGAGAGTGCCTGTGCACCAAGCATATGCAGGATTGCCAGATGTCTGTGGCAAGTTTTGACAGTGGAGATTTCTGACATAGACATCTTTCAGAATTCTGGCCAAGGATAAACCCTTATGTAGTACTTTAGGCTGTGAGAAAGCAGATTGTAAACCTTCCATTCCTGGATCCACGTGATCAGCACCACAACATTCTTTGCATTCCTTTCCATTTAAATGTTATAAAAAATGCAAATTCACTGTATCATAGTAGCATGATAGGCTACTCTGGTCTCAGAGAGATGTTCTCAGAGAGAAATGTTGAATCATTTCTCATATGTCATCAACAAGGTATCGGAAAGATCAGCCTCAGAGTATTCTCTCAAACGACGGCTTTATTCATTTTACAGGTTATTTGTGAAATCCTGGTAACAGGCACTCCAATGCAAACACAATCTTTGTCTTGTTTTCTTGCTTGCTAATTCTCTGACTTGTATAAGTTAGTTACCTAAATTGTGAAAGTTTTGAAAATGTTTCTGTAAAATAAGTAATCTGTCACAGATGTGACAGAACCAAGGCACCTTTGGTCACCTTGACTGTGCAGAAAAACCTTACAGTGGGTGAAATAACTCCAATCCTAGCTTCAAGAGACCCATGCAAAACTGGGAAAACAGGACCGGAGGGAAGGAGGTGTTTGCATCAAGTGGATTGATGTAATTGGCAACTTTTGTTGTTCCTTAGATTAGTCCTTTAGCTCTTTCCCTTATGGGGAGTGGAATCACAAAATCGCCTCAATTTCTGTGACAGGTGTATGCAGCATATGCAGGTAGTGGAGCTTTCCATCCATCACACACTAATGAGTAACTTCTCATGGAAGCTGATTTGCCAAGAATTCATATTTTGTACCCACTGAAAATGATGCAAATCACAAGCAGAATGGATGAGGATAAAAATGCTGCCAAATAAACTCAGGAACAACACAAACTGTGATTGCCCTTCACAGTTTTGCCACCAGGACATAAATTTTGGAGTATTTCTGCCCATAACTGATTTGCACTTGTAACCCCCAACACTTAAATAATATATGCTCCAAGGAGTAAGGAGAATAATTTTTAGACAGCAGACAACTGCAAGTCTCTTAGCATTATTGGGCACGAAGGAAAACATTTATTCCATAATCACTCAATAAGCATACAGAAATACAAGTCTCTAAAATCAGTGGCGGCTCTGATAGCTACTGAATGACAGTAATAAGAAATATAATACAAAAAAAAGATATTATCCCCTAAGATATTGTCAGTTTAGAAACCAAATCTCATATTTTGATAAATTATTTCAAGTGCTTTTAGTATTTTTCTCCTAAAGATACTAAATATGCCAGATAGAGCAGAACAAAATGTAATTAAGAAAACTGAACAAATATATTAGGAAACTAACTTTTAAAGGAGAATGCAAGTACAAAAATACATTGTATTCACATCAAATTATTTCAAGACATTTTGAACAGATATTCCAATAGCATCACACAGATGGATAACACAAGTGCGTAGATAATTTTTTTTTTTTAAAGTACTGTCTTAGTCTAGTTTTTTGGTGCACAGTTTTAGAAGGCTAAACCTTGAATTATATGTATTGAGTAGCTAGAGCTTTGACATCAATGTCAATTGCAGACAGACAGATAAAACTGCACAAGTGAAAAATCAGTATCAAAAAATCAAGGTCACTTTTGAGAATGTGTTTTCAAATTACAGTAGGCCAGTAGACAATGGAAAATAATGAGCATTTAAGTGCTGACTTCCATTCTTTAGATATTACTTTAGAGTTTACTCTTAAATTTGTGAAACAGGGCTGCCTATATGACAATATGCCATCCTTGAAAAGTGTGATTTTCTCAATTCTCTGCTTGCACCCTAGTGCGGGCACAGGTACAAAAACTTTCTATTGAAACATTTAACTCAGTTATTTTTTAATGAATATGCCTGAAAGTAACAAAGAGTACTTACCTTGTAGCTTAGATAACTTAGCAACAGAGTTTCAAAGAGACTTATTACAGCCACAGACACCTTAAGTGAAGTGAAAAAAATACGTCTTAATATCAGTTTCTAGAGAATAGATATTAACATTACAATGAAAATAAAATATTATATAAAACAGCTTTTTTCATGAATCCTCTGGAACTCTAAGCTAACAGCATTCTGCTTGAAGCTTAGACACTGTTATTTTTCTGAGTTTCATTTATTCCTAAACAATATCAAAATCTTTTCACATGATAGAGAGAAAAAAGCAAGTTATAAATAAGGAAAGTCAGTCAGCTCTTTACTTTCTTGGGAAGATGTTTTGTATGCGTAAAAAAGCAAACATTTTTCTTACTGTGTATAATGCAGAAAGCAGCAAAAAATTATACAGATGAATAATTATTGATTTTAAGATTTAAATGTGGCTGAGGTCAATTTACCAGCCTTCAACTAGATTATATGTAGTTAGTGTATATATTAAATAGTTTAAAAATATTTAAATAGTCAAATATCAAAATAGTAAAACAAAATACTTAAATTTTCATAGATATTAAGAACTTGCTTAAGCTCTTAGCATAGAAAGAATTTTTATTTTACTGTGTATTGTGGGTATATTCCATCAAGATGGATTCTATCAGGCTGGAGCCTGAGGTCAAGCATCAGGATTTCTAATTTTAAATTAATGCTCCCTACAACTGAAAACTACGAAGGGTGCACAGTGTCTTTACCTAGAAGTAAAAAAAAGATGCTATGAATTGGGAAATTATTAAACTATACAAAATAATTAAAATAGGCAATCAGAATATATCTGTTTCTCCAAGTAATTATTAGTGTTAGATAAACTCAGGCTTAATTTTCAAATAAATTCCTACCCTTACCAAATAGATGCATTAGAAAAGGACTGTGTCCATAGGCAAATAAATATCTCAGTATTTTTAAATTTAATAAAGTAATCTGAACACTGGGTCAAAAATTATTAAAACTGCATATTCTAAATGTATTCTCATCAAGGGCTTCTTGTCCTAGGAAACTGTGTATTACACAGAGGTACAATCATTGCATTGGCATTGCACCAATCATGGTAAGAAAAAATAATGGTATGACCAATCTGGAATCTTAAGAAGAAAGTTTTTTCTTAGTAAAAAGCCATATTTCACAGAGACAATCAGTTCAGATCAGCTGATCTTTATGCCTTTGCTGTACTTGGTGTTCAGCAAGATTTCCTTACTAACATCAACATTTCCAAGTCTCCTTTAACACTTGTACAATTTAGTAAATCAATATCATCTGCAGTTGTTACATGGAAATAATTGAATTGGTCATTTACATATTACCTGTAATCCCCATAAAGGTAAGCTTCGGTTCACCCAAATAATAGGAGACCTGATCATTATAGTAAAGAAATAAATATTAAATTAATCATAATCTGGTGTTTCAAACAAACAACCAAAAGAATTTGTACATGTGAATGGAAATTAGAGTAGCCTTATTGAAAAAAAACCACATTCTCAGCAATAAAAACTTTTAATCAGTAGTTATCTACTGAGTATTGGCATGTCTTATATTTCTAATCCAGAGCAGATCATTAGGCTCCTCTGGAAAACTGACAATCCTTTTGAGTGAACGTTTTGCTATCTGTGTAATGATATAAAGGATATCTAATTATTAGGGGCTGACATATCTTGGAAAAATCCTATCAACTGAAATGGGATCTCTCAATGGCACAATAATTTCCTGTTAATCATTTATTGCTACTCAGAATTGTTTTTAAATTGAAGGTATCCTTTTCCATTTCTGCAAGATATCAGAATTTATGGAACCCAGATCTCACACCAGCATCCAATCCAGCAATCAAGAGAAAGAATTATAATACTGAATGCAATTTGAACACTCAGAAATGAAAGTAATGGCTAGAGCTTTATGGAAATATCCCTACTGTATGTTAAAATGGCATCATTCCAGATGGAAATGGATTTGTCTTCCTGTGTTCCCTTCCCACAATTCTGTGGACTTTTTGTTTATTCTTTTAAATTAGGGACTCACCAATCAATTGTTCCAGGTGTGTAGTTTTGATTGGAACAACTCCAGTTTAATTCCTTACTGATAGGTGCCATACCATCCATGCAAAAGTCCATTTCCGTTAGCAAATGTATATGGGAACACAGTCATAAAAACATATGGGAGGAAAGGGATATTAATTACATCATTAAGTGGTCTATTAAATGCATACAATAGTTTGAAGCCCAAGGCAATCAATACTGACATTTTTAAAAGTAAAGTAACTTTCAGAAAATACTGCTGTATGTGTTCCATGTCTGTAGATAAAGGACTACAAAACATTCCAGGTTAATTTTTTTAAGACTTCTTTTTAAATTTAAAAATAAGACAACTGAAACGGCATTTTGTAAAGATCAACTAAGTACACAATATATATACTGAAGATCAAGAGATTCTAGAAATCCTATCCCATGGATAGGCTGTGATAGAAAGAGCACACTCTCAACAGGAAAGACTGAAGCAAATTACCCTTGACCTCTTCTGAGGATGTGAGGAGAGCTGGAGATTCATGCAGCAGTATTTCAAGTACAGAACTGGTGATATGCAAGTAAAAATATTGGCTATTATACATGTGATGTTATCTTGCCTTTAATTGCTGGCACAAATCTTCCTTCAAATGGTCATGTAAGGATGTGAGAATATATAATCTGTAAATAAGGCAAAATATCCTTGCTCATCCTTGGCAAGCAAAGTCAGCAGAAAATAAAGGGATTTGTAGCCCTCAGATTAGCAACAACTGTATTTGTACCAGCTATGAGCAGGACAGTGTTAAATTATACCCATTAATAAGGATGCTTTATGTCTTAAGCTCTTTCCTGTACACCTGCTGTGTCTGAAGGAGTAAATGATAGATACCAACTTGTGCAGGCATTTCTGAAAAACAGGAAATAAATCCGATAAAAAGAATTCCTCCCAGATTTGTCACTTTAAAATCAACCACGAGAAAACATTTTCTGTGGCCACACTCTCAGTATGCTGAGTAGCTTCTTTCATTGGGCTCACACAGTACCTAGAAATTGTTTTTTCTTTCATATAACCACATCTTTAAGAATGTATTCAAGCAGGAATTTTGGTATCAAGCCCTCAGGATCTCTAGGGCATTAACGGGGTGCCATTTGTTTGTCTTGCACAGCTTCTAAGATTAGGGCCTTAGTGAGCAGGCAGAAGGATTTACCTGAATCTTCTCAGGCAGACAAATGTTATTCAGAGACAGAACACCCCAGCTACTCTCTTAGATGTACCACAACACCATGTAAGGGAATAACATATACAGAAAATATAAATACACTCTCTGGTGAATTGTAAAACACTTGGATTGAAGGACATGTCAGGAAAGGTGTAAGGCAATCAGCAGTCTGCAAATGTATATGAATATGTACCTTTGCATATAAATACAAAAGTATATTTGGCACAAGGTCTAATATTCTAACCTGTCCTGCACACTCAGACAGAACCATGCAGTACAATATACTCATTTGGGCTCACCACAAGTCTCACAATAAAAGAATTGCAGCATGCCAGAAACCATGATTAGATGGTGAATGATAGGTCCTTGAGTTGCTAATATGCCTGAATTTCTAAGGATGGATTTCCTCTTCTCCACAACTTTTTGTGAAAACTTTACTGCATGTTTCCTCTTATTGAAGAGACATTCTAAGGTGTATGTAGAGCCAAAAGTAGTTTTTCATGGGTCTTGTTTTTCAAGAAATTTTTTTCACAACTTTGTTCAGCTCTTACAATGCCTCACAATAAAATTTGACCAAAAAAACCCTCAAATGCATCTTCTGAACTTCCTAATCATATATCCTTCTCTCAGGAACTGCTGAATAAAGCAAATATTCTTTACCTCTCTTTGCTTTGGATTTCATTCTTGTAAAGTAGAGTATTTCTCCTGTGCACTAGCTTTTTTTGGTATTTGCACTAGCTTTTTTTTGGTATTACCCTCACTAGATTTAACTGATCTTCAGATATAAAAATTAGATATCAAACTCTGTCCCTTGCCTAATCTTGTGTGAAGACTGCTGGTTCTATCAGCCTAAGATTTTATTTTTTATTAAAAATTGAGGAGATTCAATATATCCAGGATACAAATACAACAGAAGTACAGGATTAAAAAAATTATAATTTCTTATACATTTGGTAATTAATTGTAAAACACATTAAAAAAATACTCATACCATACTGGCAATTTTGGGTGTGCAAAATCATGCATTATACCCATGAATCATTGTGAGTATAGAATGCACCATTGTGAGAAGAATGGTCTCATTCTTCTGAAGTGTTTAGAGAAAGCTTAAGACTAGAAATTGATCATCAATATCATCTGTATGAAAGCTTGTTTCATGTATTTGTCTGCCCATTTCTAGGATCTGGGGTTTTAAGTAAAATTATTTAAACAAAATATGAAAAGAATTGTTGCATAAACTGGGAATCAGACATTTGCAATTTTACATAGAAATGTGATGTAATAATACATCTAAAATATATGTGTGCACAATTCCATCTGATGCACAGTATCTAAGGAGAGAGCCAGGATTTATATTAATGGTAAGGGGAAAAAATAATATTGTTATTTTAGTTCTTATTTCCATTCACAATGTAAGCCAGCTTTATAATTCTTTCAAAATATGTGGAAGACATAAAAACAAAACCTTGTTAAAAGAATACCAAACACGTATTCATTAATTTATTTCTTGTAATTTAAATAATGCTTGCAGAGTAGAAATGAGAAAAAAACCCCAAACATTACCATCCAAGTCCTTGTGCAGGATCATCCAGGAGCACACGAACTATGTATAGGAAACAGCTTAGCAGCTTGAGAGAGAAATTGAATAATCGTATTCTCAGACCTAGTTTGAAAAGAAAATACCGAAATAAATTTGGGGGTTTTACAGTTTCGCCTGCCTTCAAGGTAAAATTAAAAGGAGCTAGAATAGTCCTGTAGTAAAAAGTAAATGTCTATGTAACCAGTCTGCACTAAGACTCAGCCTGTTTTAATGAAGAGAACTATGTGGACACTTGTTTGAAAGCTATTCTATGCTGTTCATCTTGACTGATGCTCTTCTTTGGGATTTGGTAGTTTGAAAAACTCACTGTTTTGGGAGGGGAACCAAGACTATACAATGCTTTTTGAGATACAGGATAAGCAACATGAAGAAGACATACTTTCATACATAGGCCAGGAATATGTAGTGGCAAGCATTTAAATATTAATATCTAAAAAAGTCTTCATGCAATAGCTTCACATACAGAATATATTAACTCTATCTCAACTTATAAAATATTAAACTGGAGTTATTTAATGCTGAAGTTGAATAACTATGCATTCAAGAATCAGGACATCTAAAATCATGCTGAATGAACAAGTGAACTGAATCAACAACTTGTTCTACAGACCATGTGAATATTCTGATGTTCTAGCTGAATGGATATACCACAAATACTATCATAAGAATATTACAAATATGACAACTATTTCCCACAAACATAGGTTTAATGTACAAAGACAGGATTCCTTCAAAGGGATCCGCATGGACATTTCTATCACATGGCCAATTTATTTCACTGCCAATTGGAGCCATTATCTACTACAGTGGAACTTTGCTGTATTATTATGTGATTTTGCAGTCATTAGAGGATTAAAGTTTAAATTTGCAGTACTGCTATTAAATTCAGCAGACTTTTTTGCTAGTGTGAATATTTGCATCTGATTCTTAGATGTAATCTTTCATGTACTAAGTTAAAACTGTAGGTTGACTAATGTTAAGTGACTGAAGGTCACTTTAGCATTAATTTTTTTTTTTGTCTTGCAAACTAAGAGTCCAGTTCTGCATGGCTGAGCCCTTCTGTCCAAAGAATACTCTGAGTCTTTCTCAGATGTGACTTCCCTTGCCCCAGCACAACAAGGACATTGTGCTTTATTGCTGTGTTGCAAATACTTCAGCAGGTCTGCTGAGCTCCATGTAGTTCTGTGGTTTAAGAACTTCAGCTTCATAATGCATACCCAGAGCATGTATGTGTGCATACATTCTCTTCTACAGAGAAAATCACAATCATTTTATGGCAGTATTACTTTTTTTTTTAAACTTTACTCACTCCTAAGTTCAAAATCAGCACCTTACAGATAAAACTGATACATCAGTTTTTATGTCTACCAGTTCCTTTCCCATTAAAACTCCATCTACTACAAACATAGAAAAACAGAAAACAGATTCTCAAATATTTTGCCATGTAATTTCTGAGTAAAACCTTTATGTTTATTACATAAAACTGCTTATTACTTTTTACTGTGAAGTTGCAGTTATCACATAAAAACTGGATGGACTTTTACAGCACTTTATTTATGTCAACTAAGAGTTAAAATCCCGTGGCCTGTGGGAAGTCCCACAGCTGCTACTGTTAAATGGGTTTGAGAACATTAACTTAGTGATTTCTGCTCCCCAATCAAGAGTAATTCACCAGAGACTGTTCCCCAACATGAGTGAAGGGAGGAAGTACAGAAGTGTTATCCTATTATTTGACTTGGTCAGTGCTATGATCCTCATTTGCAGCTTTTTTGAACTATTGCTGAAGAAGGCATGAATTGTTTGCTTCTCCTAAGCCTTTTGCAGAAGTCTGCTGGAATATGAATGGTTGCCCTAACAAACAGGCTATTACCACTAGAAAAGAAGATAATCTTTAAAAAAACCCCTAGTCCTAAACAAACAAAAAAAACCTACCAATTTTGTGTTATCTAACTTTCTTAGGCAAGTACAGAAATCTGTTGTTTTTCTCCTGGTTTTTAGCTCTGTAAATGCTATTCTTGGTGTGAAACACTTGTTTTCTGCATTGACAACAGACCGGTTTCTAATCATCCTTTGAAATTATATGTTGGTTAAATGCCAAAAGAAAATTTTTCCATTTTTCCATTCTTCCGAGCTAGATCAATACAGGGGACTGATGTTCCAGCCTGCTGCCCTAAACCCTTAACTCTCAAATCAAGTTCTGATAGGTCTGGAACTCAGTCTCTGGCTATCTCCATAGGAATGGCTGTTTCGTACAGAACGTGAGGCAGGGTTTTCAAACCAGCCACGCTTTCATCTAAGGGTTCCAGTAAGCATCTATAAAGAGTGCATTTTGTGGCTGGGGTTGTTTATAAAGCAAGGCAAAGTACAGGTTCTGTATCGTAGGTGATTTTGTCAGTTATTAAAATACAGAACAGGCTTCCAGTCTATCCTGGGTCACCTCTCCTTGCTCTGTGTGCCTCAGCCATTAGTAACATATGTAGTCACCCCTGCTAAAGTTTGGCTAATTAATGGAGGCCTAACAAATCCATTTTTTCTCTGGTAGAAAGATTCTGCAGCCTCCTAGCTGGGGATTCACCTGTGAATTGGAAGCAATGCTATCCACTGTCATGCAGATGTAGGATTTCCATTGTGGGAAGAAGGGGGGCAAAGACTACAGAAGTAATTTAAAATAGATTTTCAATTATTATTCTGCTGTAAAGGAAGCATTTCATATTTGTTTGTTTCCTGTCTACTTTTGTTCTGTAATTCACATGCTCTCCATGGATTAACATGGTCTGCTTGACTTAATTCCTTTTTCTCCATTCAGAAACAGATTTTTCAAGTAGCAGGGTCATTTGTACAGAATATCTCTGTTTTGAATATGAGTGGTGCCTGACACTTGTATTCATCCAGCTGTTATGCAGTTTTGTAATGTTTAGTGGGAATGCAATTTCACTGTGTCGACACAACAAAGTTGTTACATACTCTTGTCTTATTTAAAAGAAGAATTGATAATAATATTTCAAAATCCATTTGTTTGTGAACTAAATATAACTATGTCAAATCTTAACATTTCCTTCTCAGTTTAAACAAGTATTTGCTATTTCTGCAAGCATTTTAAGGTATAGAGTGATACATTATGTTTTACTGGTTCTGCCTGTGACTTTCAATTTTTTTAGGATTTTAGTAGATTAATTGTCAGATTAGGAGAGTGGGTCTAAACAGAGTGACAGATACCAGGTGAGGATTTTAGCAGCACCTCCCATTATTTCTTTCTCATAAGTCATTAATGTATTGCAGCAAAATCATTTCAGTGGCAGCTGGCTTTGGGAGCTGGACCAAAATAATTCACACCCTAGTGAGAGTTATCCTTTATTCCCTCTTCACTGACTTGAAACTTCACTAATTTTTTCCCTTATTGTCAGTGGTGATAATGCAGTGTGTGGCCCTGGCAAGTGCGAGCAAGTCACACTTGTTGAGTATGTCACTTTATCTTTCTCTCTTTTTTTCTTCTTTCTTTGGGGAGTGCTGAGTGACACCTTTGTAAGATATTTTTTATATACATTGTTTGAATGTGATTAGACATTTTCTTGAAGATTGAGTGGAAACTAGATAGACATGAGACATAGATGAAGGCTTGTTTTATCAATTTATCAGTTTAAACAAGAATAATAATTAATAAAACAGTTCATATTTCAAGTTACTGGCCCATATGTGATTTAGATCAGGAGAGTATTCTGTAGAAAATTCTTATAAATTTTAGACTTGACTGGTCTGGTTGGCAAAATCATGGGATATTATCAAAAACTGTTTGGTGAACAGGTTTGATTTAATTACACTATCCAAAAAATTTGCTGATCCTACAGACAATTTTTTTCTCAATCACAGCAAGTTAATCTTTAATATGTGAAGGAAGGTTTTTAGTGCTCTCACTGAACACTGACTAAAATCTACTGTCTCTATTTATCAGCTCCCTGATACCTCTGGGCAAGAGATTTCTCCCATTTCAATGGAGGATGCACATGACTGAGTGATAGGTTATTGTGTCAGCAGCAGTTTTTGGAGATTTTCTTTGGGAAGATTCTGGTTCTGAGTATTTCGACAAAAACCAAGATCTGCGTAAGCAGGAGTGTTTGAACTTACTAATACTGACTACTTTGGCTTGGGGATTTTTCTTGTTTAATTCAGTGCTCTGATGGCTATCCAGATCATTCCTATGCTATTTAGACACCTGAATTAAGATGAATTTCCTATGTGTGTCTTGGTAAGTGTAATAAGTAGTGCAATCCCCATGGATGAACCTCCAGAAGCTTTGTTAAACCTGATTCTCTAGCTAAAAACCAGCAATTAATTCCAAAGCCCACACTCAAAATGTCAGTTATTCACTCAGTGCCTTTTTTCCTTTTTTCTTTCCTTATAGAGGAATATTTTTTTCCTACACTTGGAAAGTAAAAGAAACTTAGCCAACAAAAACATCAAGTTCTGCAATGTAAAACTAGTATTTATTTATTACTAGCTCTTACAGTTAGAAAAATTTTTGTATGTCTTATTTTTAAAACTTGACCTAGTCTCCCCAGTTTTGTTTGTCTGGGTATTTTCAGACTGGGACACAAAAAAATTTCTTTCTTTTCTTTTTTCTGCCTTTTTCCAGACACAAAACCATGAAACAATTTCAACTGTATTACAAAGGACAAAATGTATTCTTTGTAGTCTAAAAGCTTAACATAGATTTTAGTTCTTTACACATGAAAGGCAACGAGAGGTAACTTCAGTCCTGCTACACAGAAGAAAACTGAGGTCAGTTACTGCTCTTCGGACCTATGAACTCCACTGTTCTATCCACATTAGATAATATTCCATGTTTCCATCCCCATGGACCAGCTGCATGGATATATTTAAAAAGATTTATACCTTAGTTCCTCCATATTGTTGTCTTCCATGATGGCCGATGACTTTCAGCACATATGTCAATGAAGATATATTTAAGTTAGACTATAGGCTAATGACAAGGACTAAATTTCTGAGGTAGCACATCCCAAAGAGTCTCCTTTCCAATTTTTTTTTTGAGTGCAGATGGAGTTTGAAAATTTAGGAATGCTTAATAAAACAGAACACTTCAAAGAGCTGTGTACTTTGGCAGCTTTGTTCCTTTACCATCTTAAGTGTCTTTGCCTTCCTAGTCACAAGGTGACAACTTGTCAATAAGGATTGCTGCCAGATCAATGAAATTAGTCAACTTCATCACAACACAGAAATAAAATCATGATTTTATTTAACAATTCGTGACGTCACTAATTGTTTGATCCTGCACAAGCACATTATTTTCAAGTTTAAATATTTTAACTCAAAAGAAAATTAATCCAACTACTTACTTGATCTTTGGTTTTTGATGAAGAAGAGCTTTAGTCTCTCTTTAAATGTATTTTCATTCATATAGAATTCAACTTGCACCCTGAAATAATAAAAAAGAAAGGGTTAGCTGTGAAAGATTGTAAATCATTATTTCAAAATCATTTGTTTCTCTAATCATCTACTCTTGATATAAAACTTGAGGGAATAATAATGAGTGTTCAGCCAAAAGCTCACTTGGCTTTCAAATGACTAATGTTAAAAGTTTAAAAAAAACACAAATCAAATAAACAAAAAAAACACCACCACCAAGCAGAAGACCTTTAATTTATGCCCTGTACATGCAGAATCATTTTCCTATTACTTGGACAGTCTACACTGAAAAATAAGAAGGCTCTATGCTTTTGGGATTTTCATTGGATGACTATTCTCAAATGTGCATGTTAGTAGGGAAGATTCCCTTGATGTCCAGGTTAAGCCCCCCATCTCAGTTTAACTCCCCTCCTATAAATGCGACATTTTAATGATCCTTCTTTTTTTCCATCTTGTTCACATCTCCGTTAAGTTTTCATGTCTCAGTCCACCTGTTTGTACTCACCTATAATCAAGCGCTCATGTACCAAACAAAACCACCCTCTCTGAACTTCATTTTTTCTCACCATGAAATACTGAGAGATGAAAGCAAAATTATGTTGCAATCACACAATATCGTACAGAAAATAACTCTTCTCCTGATTATATTAAAGCAGCAGAGGCATGTTTCCTCCATTCCCTCAGATTTGCCTGGATATATTTGATCTTTCTATCTCTTAGTTCAGCCCGACAGACTAGAGGAGTGAACTGTTGCAGGAACTGGCAGGGGAAGAAGGTATGTATTAGTTCTGTAGAAAAACTCAGGCTGTTTCAGTGTTGTGGAGCACTAGAGCTTTTTGGAAGATGATAGCAGCATAAGTGCCATTCTCAATGAAGTCCCTGCTCTACCCAACTTACTTCTTCCCCAGCAAGGAATCTCTACCCCAGCACAACATCTGTGCCTTCCTATGAAGTCACGCCTCAGCGTGAGAAAGTCTATTATTGCTAAAGAATGAAGTAATATCACACAAGTAAGTTACTTCCCTACTTAGTCTCCTTTTCTCTGAGATCACCACATTTTGCACAGCTGCATATACTTCCTCTGTTCATAAGCATGCTTGAACTTTATTTCAGCATGTCTTCTCAGCAGTCTTTTCTTTCACCAAATAACTGTTCTTCATCTACTTGGTTTTATATGCAGTCATGTTTTTCTAGCAGAAAATCCTGACTTTAGTTTTCCCTTTGTTGCATGTGAAGCCTTTTGCTGAAACAATTTTGGTACGATATACTGTTATCTCAAGTGTCTCTCAAATAGTGGTCTACACCAGATATTTCTGCACACTTATGGAATTGGAGGGTTATTTACTTACACGCTTAGAATGGGTGGCATCTCAGGCAATGTGACTTTTTCATGCTTGCCTATTATCAGAAGTTTAGGCATATCACTTTGTAAGACAGGGTCATAAAAAGAAGGCTCCGTGACTCACTCAGTGAAACCAGTTAATTTTAACTAGTCATTGCCTTTGGTGTGTTTTATTGTAGTGATACTTGTAGGATGGGTAATTACACTGCCTTCTATTCAGAGGAAGCACAAACATAACCTTTTTTTAAGAATCTATTTTCCAAGGTACTTACTGTCATTAATGCAGTGACAGTTTTAGTGGGAAACATCTCCCATGATTTGGCAGCTGCCACATGCTAAGTGTATATACTTAATCTTCATGGATCTATTTCAGGAGTTAAACAAAGTGGCACAACCTATTGAAGTAAGGGATGTTATTGAAAAGATGCATGGTGTTCTTTTTTTTTTTTAACACATTCTGACTTAATCTATCAGAGTTTTCAGTAAGAAAATTTCAGTAATCACTTATCGTGAAACAGCAACATGTTAACAGTAGGCCATGATTTAATGATAAAGAGGAAAGAGAATGTGGGAGCTAATTACCCTCCTATCACCAGCATTATGAATTGCTCGGATAGCCTTCTAACAGCTGTCTACTTAGCTTTTCTTAGAAACCTTGCTCACAGCAGACTGGGATTCCACAGTGCAGCAGTTTCCATGGCAAAATGGATTACAAATGCTGGTAATGCCACTTCTGTGGCTCCTTCTCCTTCCCCTGACTTTTTAAAAACTTTAGTAAAAACTGCAGTGGCCTTCTACATTTTCAAAAAATACGTTATCACGCATTTATAATCAGTGTGCTCTCCTGATACTCTGGCTACCAGAGAATATTTCACTTTGTTTCTTGAAGTTTGCTATTTACTAAGTAAAGTGACTAAAATGACTGGCTGAAGAAGCCCCTGGCAAGGACAGAAATCTCCAGACCCTGCTCTTTCCCAAGACTCTATTTTTTATTTCTAAGGAGAACACTCATTCTTAAATGAGTGTTGACCACTCAAATGTTTCTTACAATGTTTTAATGGTTAATATTTTACCTCAAGTATTTGCACTTTTCTGCATTTTTCCCACTATGAAGTGTAGGTTCATGAAAAGGAGGTTTTCAGGAATCTACAAAAAATAAATTCTGATCCCCCATTGAAATATTGAAAACATTTCATAGCAGTAGTGGTGAAGGGCTTGAACAAACTTTTTCTGGACTTAATCAGTACAAGTTACTAAGGATGTTTCATGTGAGGGAGTGAATTCTTGTGACACACATATAAAACTTGATTACTCTGTTGCAGGATATTTGGGATTCCAAGCAAATAGTTTTGACTCTGGCCCACCATGCAGGTCAGGGTGATAGTACATGTACATCTGGCCTACAAAATAGGTTTGGGTTTATTCTGTATTTCTAGTGTAATTAAAGTGTAGTTTCAACAACTTGTGCTTCATGTTTATCTTCCTGTAAAAGACAGTCCACTCTAACCAAAAGGAAGTCAAGCAGAAGGATTAAAATGCCTTGTTGGTGGTTACAGGAAGACAAATGTTTGATTAATGCAACGATTTTGTTTTTGTAGTCAGTTAATCACTTCAGAATTTTTTGGTACATGTAGTTGGCATTGAATATTCCATGAAAAGTTGCTTTTGATAGTTAAAATGACAGGTCTTACGCTTTACTGACTCTCACTTCAGCTGTGTTGAAAATGCTCAAGTACCTAATGTGCCTATGGCAAAAACTACTGAAGTTTTATGATTGTCCTGAAAACATAGCGTGGTGTTCTTAAATGTCTTAAAATTCAACACCATTGGTAGTGGTCTTTACTACTTTAAACCCAAAGAACAATGATGTCACTGAAACAATTTCTAATCTTTCAAACTCTAAGAAGCATCTTGAAGTACCCCAAGTTCAAGTACACACTGTATTGTTATAATTCAGTTAAGATGCAATTTAAGTAGTGCATTTTAATGTAATATAAAGTATAGCAGGAAAATCCTAATTCCTGTCAAGGACACTAATGCAGGGCACTGCTGATGTCTGTAAAGCACTGGGACCGATCTGCCTGCGCTCTGGCTACTTTAGTCATTTTTCCTGCATTTTTCCATTCCTATTTACAATGTCATTCTAACCCCATAGCCAAACTTCACTATAGTAAAAGTATTATCTTGAACCATCAAAGCTACAAATTGTCTTTTTTTCATGTTAAAAAATAGATTTGACAGATATAATCGCTTCACAAAGAGAAGTATGAGCTGCATTTCTCACTACGTGTGTGCCAAGAGCTGTAAATGTTTATGCTTTCTATTTATTAACGTTGGAATCAAGAAAAGGTATTAAGTGTACAGACAGAGCAAATCTGAAGGAAAATACTTCCATTTATTTAAATCCATCTTTTTAGAAAGGAACAGCTCATATTTTTCCTACAAAGAAAGCCTTGTAATATAGAAAGGGTATGGGGTTTTTACTGGGATATGCCAATTCAATATATGTGAAATCCTGTTAGATTTCAGACCTGAAAGCTTATTATGTAGGGTATAGATGGGTACTTAAAAGTGAAGCACCTGAAGTACTAAGGTGCTAAGGAACTGCTATTATCAGATATTATTTTATTGCAATAAAAAAGGAAACAGACAATTTTTTTTCTTACAGCTTTCATTAAAAGGATTAGTGCATTTTAAGGATGACTGTATTAGGTAATGCTTTTCTTCTATTTGAAGTTTTTCAAGCTATGAAACACTCAGAACTCTGATTTCTTTTAAAAACACAGTAAGCACACTTACTAGAAGGCGTTTGCCATGCATTGTGCTGATGAAATCTAAGTTTTGCAATATGGTCCTGCACTTTCTTAAAGATGATTCTAACAAGTGCAGAGTACTTAAAAGTGACACGTATAAGGCCATTTTCTAATGGGGATTTTTATTAAGAGTTTATTAAGAACAACCTAATAAATATTTTCAAGATCTCTGCAGAACTGTGGTTTTTTATATAATATTATCTTATGATATCTCACACTGGGAAACTACATGACAGAACACAGGTTCCACGGGGATTTTTACTTAGAAGCTCCCTTTCACAGCAGTGAATCTGAGTTAAACTATTCAGTGACGTTTTTCCAGACATACCTATATTCACTTGATTATGTAATTGGATGTTAACATAACTAATAGATTTATAGATACCAGGTGTTACCAGTGTCACTCCAAATAATTCTCTTCATTAATCAAGACAGAAACAGCATGAGCTGAGTTAATAATGAGTTATAAAATAAAGTATTAAGGATGTATAAATAACTTGAGATTAGAACTGTATCTTGTGCTCAAATTCTTTTTAGTGTCTCCTTTCCATAAGTGTTGCTTTGATTGAAACAACTAAAACAGCATCAGAAAACTGGCCAAACCAAATTCTCCAGGTTGCACAAAGTAAAAATTTGTATCTGCAATGACAAAAAAAATCTTCTATGTCAAGACAAACTTTTCCTTTACTGTTCAAACATGAAAATCCTAAAAAATTCATCCCTTAATTAAAATTATCTTCCTTATAATTTAAATATATTTTTATGCATATAAATAGAAATGTTTCTTAAAATCTGATTGTAGCCAGCTTTATGCTCCTTCATGCAATCAGCTGGCCTCAGTTACGTAAAGCTGTCTCTGTGAAACTGATATAGATCTATGGCAGCCTTTTAATATTACAGAAACAGAGAGAGGAAATGACATTATCAAATATTTCTGTGGAAAATATCTTAATTTTTCATTCCTTTGAGGGAAAGATTTTTAAGGGAAGTCTAACAGCAAGAGATGAGACTCAGTGGCAGGTTGTCTGCATGCTTTTCAATCAATAAATATATTTTTAAATCCCTTATTCACAGTCTTGCACATTCAAAAAGGAAATTATTATTTTATTCCTGCACTCATGAAAATCCAACAAGAATTCACCATTCTAGTAGTGGTGCAGTAATAAAAAGAATGGATTTGCAATCTGTATTAATTGTTGTCAGAAGCTTTTTTAAGAAGATACTATGCTTTACTGTGGGAAAAAGAAATCTCTAAGTAGTTTCCCTGACATTCTTGACTTTTAACTGCAAATATATTTTTCAGTTGCAAATCTACTAGCTAAGGTGAAAAAGTTAATAAAACAAATGTGAATGATGCATAAAGAAATAGTGCACTTTGAAGCTAAAGTTTGAAAGAAAACCACTGAAGGAAGATGCTTGAAAAATTTAGTAAATTTTTAAAAAATTTTCTTTTTTTCCCACACAAGGTGAAGCAATGGGTATTTTAAGATGTTTTTATTGCAGGTTAAAACAACTTGTTTTAAGTTCTGGGCAAAAATACTTCACATATAGGATATATACAGCACAGAGCTACTGCAATGAAAATCATTATGCAAGGTTTTTTTACAGGGTAAGTCTGAGTAATGAGATATGCTCCATGAGTTTGATTCCATGTACTGTTCAGTTTTATGTGCCAATTAACCAGACCAGAGGAACAGCAATGTTAATTTGTTGCTTTTTTTGACTTTACTACTTGTCAAAAAGAGACTTGAAACTAACTAGTTGAAATCAAGCATTTGATAACTCCTTTCTGTCTGCCTGTGTTAACTCTATATTAGAGTATTAGGATCAAAATACAAAGTATCCATTGCAAGCTTGATTTTTGTGCTCTTTTCCTCTGTATCACAACTGCTCATTCATATCAGTTGTTGATCTTCTAAAACAAAAATTCTTCCCCTGCAACTCCAGCACTCTCCCTGTCCTCTCCATGATACCTGAGGCACACAAAGGGTCAAGGCAGTTTGCATGAGCATTTCACACACATTGTACAAATGAATTAGAAATTACTGTGCTTAGAGTAACAACACGTGTCAAGTTGTTGATTTAAAATTTAACAGTACTTACTACTACAGGATTTCAATGATCACTGCACGCCTTCATTTGAAGCTATTTATTTTTGCTCATCAAACTTCTGTATGTTGTAATGTTGCCAATTAATTGTTGCCACAGTAAGACTCTTGTTCTCTCAAAAAAAAAAAACCCTTAGTTATTTCCCCAAGTAGACACACCTGTGTCTACCCTGAAGACAGTCTGCAGGGTCAAGGGTAGTTTTAGGAGTTTGACAGCCCTCCATCTATTTGCCTTCTTGCCCCCTGTTTCTTTCTCTGGTCCTCTGGAAGCTTTTTCCTGATACTTCATCCATGCTCAGTCCACAATTTACTGTCCTCAGTCCCCTCGTTCCACCTCCTCTTTCTTCCTGTTCTTCCATCCAAATTTAAAAAAAATTTTCCAGTCCCTTCCTCAACTGTTCCTTTTCTCTAGTTCCTTGCAGATTTCAACCCTTTCTTTCTTCCTCTATGGACTACACAGTTTCACAATTTCACTTGAAAACATTGAGGAAATGGCACACTGTCCCATCCATGGGGTTTTTTCTTCACTCTTATTCCCTACATGGACTTTTGCTTTCAATATATCTTTCTTCTTTACATTCTCACCACCTGGAATTCGAACTCAGACTGGACTTGACTACTCTTAAATTATCATTTGATGACTTTGGGAAATTTGTCTTTTGAGATGTTTACCTTTTCTCTCCTCTTGAATTATTTAATCAACTTTCATTCTACTTCCACTACTGCACATTAGGGTAGCCAGCAAATATCAAGCAGCATGGGCATCTCAGTTTTGGTGCTATGGCTCTTAAAAGATACTTCTTCCTCAAGCCAAACAACTTAATGGTGACCACATGTGAAAATATCTACTCTATGTACAAAATAGATTGGTGGTAGTGATGGAGTTGAGCAACTTCTACCCCAACATTAAACATGAGATGTTATTTCTCTGCAGATTTTATTTTAGTAAGTTTTGATTCAGTTTTTTCCCCATTTATCAGTTTTCTCTTACAAAACAAGCAGTAAACAAGATGAGGGGCATTGTCACAGAAATTATCTAGATAAAGACAGAAACAGGTATTCAGATAAATAACAGTCTTAAACTGTTTGGTAGATTTTGTTATGTCTAAATAATTATATGAATAAAAATCTTAAAGACTCATTGCTTACTTTAGATATGACAGTTTACAGGTCCACACACCTTTCTTACATATTAAAAATACCTGTGAAAAAATACATGGGATTTTTTTTTGGTGTAGATGAAATAGTCCAGAGCTTAAACTTGCAAAAGACATTGTGTGAACTTAGGTCTCACGTTAACGAGAGAAAGGATAAGCCCATATCTTGAACTTAAGGAAATGCTGAGCAAACTTCTCACTTTAGTCCCTTGCAAGTGACTCAAATTAGCCTCTGATTACCACAGAAATTCAAATCACTATTTACTTAAATTCCACTTCTGATCTTTAAGTCTCTGACTGCTCTTTTACTCCTCAGGATTTCATCTTTTCAAAAACAGCAAGTAGAACAAGGCTGAGAGCTGTCTGTTCATGGTATCCTCACAGATTAGATAGCTAATCCCAGTTTTATTTTTACTTTGACATTAAGAGGTTTAATTTTCTGAATACACAGCAGAAAGGAGAAATAAAAAAGCAGATGGACAGAAAAATCAAAAAAAGAAACAAAAAAACTTTGTGAGTGAATCCAAATCTGTCCTTTGTTAAGTATCACATGGCCAAGCATAAAATATAATTTTAAATTTGACTAATTAATGTTACCTGAAACCAGAACCCTCTTTCTAGTAGATTTGATCCAAAGCACAATATTCTATTCACTTAGAGCTGACTAAAATAATCAGATAGTAAAAATATTCAAACTAGATATTTTCCTATTGCTTTAAGCATTTAATTAGTATTTTTCTCCCATAACAAAGGTAATTTTCTTTCTCTTTCAACTGTATATTTTACATATAATGAGGTCAATACAAGATTCAATACAGCATATCTATATATTGAATCCAATATAATTCAACAGCTTTTTATTTTCACAGTCTTGTTCTATTATTACTTCTGTTTGCTAGCTTTTCTTCTTTTGTTCTTTTTTTACTGTATTATGCTAGTCACTTAGCAGTCTTCCATTATAGCCAACAATTTATTCAGTATTTCCTGAAACAAATGCACAGTATAATTATTTCAAGTCAGAAAAACAAATTTCAAAGGGTTTTGAGGTTTTTTCCAAACTCAAATATTGAGATTTAGTAAGTTAATCTACATTTTTACCAATTACATAGTAAATTATAAGGGAGTATTAGCTGCACCTACCGAAAAGGAAATGGAACTATATGAGAATCAGTCTTAAACTACAGCATTCAGTGTGAATTTACATGACCTTGGAAGGAGTCTTACGCACAGATTAACAATCCATAAGGAGAGAAGTTTCAGAAATGCAATGTTCTAAGACAGAAATGTCTACACGTCATGTCAAAAACATGTCTCTTTTTTTCCGCTGAAAATTGTTTTGTTCAATGAGGTAATTATATTTTATATTTTCTTACCTGTTCTTTAAGTAGAAAATAGACTCAATTTTTCCAAGGAAAAGGCATTTATCCACCAAAGTATAGTTTCGTTTTCATTTCAGTTTTGGCACTACCTGGGAATTCTGACCCAATTAAAATAGAATTTGCCTTCTCTACTTCCTGCAATGTAATAATAACATGATGCTTCAAAAGCTGAGTCACATAATTCCCTCAAAAACTATTTACTGCTGTAGAAAAAAATCTTGCAGGTAAAGTTCATCTCCAGTGAAAGTTTGGTTCTCAGTCTACAAGACACACTCATGCCCATCCTGCAAAGGCAATCCAGGCATGCATGAGCTAGGTTTTAAGAAACCAGTGGACTAACTGCCAAGTCACAGGAAAGTAAGCAGTGAAATTCCTAAGACACAATAACCTTCACTGATTTAAGCTTTACTTAACCAGAATGAAGTTTTAGTTTTCAGCGCTCTCATCTCTAGTCTGTGTGTGTGCACCTGTCATATACACATCTTTGATTCCCTGATTGACCTCCTAGCTGTTTCCTTAAGCTCAGGAGATGCAAAGGAAGAAGAGTGCTCAATTTCACTTCCTGAGTAATGAGATATGCCTTTGCCATTTACTCCTTTCCTTCCATTCCTAATCCTCACAACTTCCTCTTGCCACCCCTCAGCTGTCAGCACAGTTTGCTTTGTCACCTCCTCATCCACTCCAGAGGGATATGAGTCTGAAATAAGTGCAAAAGCACCTCTCCAGGGTCCTCTGCAGCAGTTGCTCAGAGCAGCTCAGACAGCACAAACCAGGCTGTGCTATGTGGAAGGTAAAGCCTTGTACATATCTATGTAGCAATGTAAACGTTTATTTATATAGGACTGACAAGTCAAGATTATTGTACTTCCACAGAAATTGCCTGAAGACTGTGCTTGACAGGCACCTTGTAGTGCAACAGAGTGTAAATAAAAGCCTGACAGTCCAAGTCACTATTGCAGCAGTAATCCACAAAGACCAAAATGATAGCACTTACTTTCTCAAGTTGTGCCTTTAAAAAAAAAAAAAACAACGACAACTAGAAGATAAACAAACAGAAGCATAAAAGCATGAGAAAAAATTGTTACAAAGGAGTCATAGGAGTCAAAGGAGGAAGCAGTAGCAAAGCCCTATGATGTGGCAAATAAAAGCTGCTACTCAGGATTTCAGTGTCTGTAGTAGCAAGTACACACTGTCATTGGGCTCAGGCTGCTGGAACAGAGGGGCACAAAGTACCCTTTCTCTTGCAGCCTGCAGAGCAACAAAGAGCAGCCCTGAAAGGACAGGGCCAAGCCTTGGGCTTTGGTTTGAGCTCACTACTAGAGAGCTATTGCCAGAGTGTGGCAATGCAAAGGGGTTCAGGACATAAGGTGTATGACTGATAAACTTGCAGGCAAGTGTATACACAACTTGGGAAATGTGTGTGTGTGTGTTCATCATGGACTCACAGAAGTGTAGGTTTAGGATCTCTGCAGAAGCAGCAAATTCATTAAGGAATACTCAGCTGCATGCCTTCACTTAAAGATGTTTGATGTTTATCAGGCTTTCACGACAGTCATCTTGGTAGTTTTTAGTTTACAGAGGCAATTTGGTTGGTTTGATTTTACATTTGGAACTAGACAGTTGTCCATTTATGAACACATAGTCCACTGCTCTCAACAATGCTTGCTTGCAAAGCAATGATTGCTTGCCAGCTATCATTAAATCCATCAGTACTGACAAGCCAACACTTGATTTGCTCATTACCAGATAAACCACCAGTACAGATTTGTGTACAAATCTGATATAAACTCCAAATCACCTAAATCAGGTTGTGTTGACTGTTGGCAGAGAGCAGTAGGCACACTGTCAAGTTAGGACGTTGTTTTATGACCAGTGGTAGAAGCTGCCATCTGTACAACTGAGGGAGAGCGTCTCTTCCCACACCCTTACAAATGGGTGATTTCTAGATTAGTCTGACTGGAACTTCGCTCTAATGGGAGACTGTTTATATTCTTTCCTTCTGAGATTTTCAATCAGATCAGTTTGTTGATTAGACGTATCTTCATCACTGTGATTCTTACACCTAATGCAAAGGTACAGCAGGAGTATGCACTCATGGATAGCATAAAAGGCAGGCCACTCGCCCACTTTAACCTACAGGGATTGCAATACCTTTGTATTGGTGTAAAAGACACAATTTGCTGCCACAAGTTAATGGACCAATTATTAGATGTCCAAGTAAAAAAAATAATCGGAAGAAAAGATGGGTGCGGAGACAACAACCAAAAGCTCTGCTCTACAATTCTATTAGGTGATGTTCATGGAACTGCATGGAACTGATCAAACAGGTAGTTTATGCAGAACACATCACCTTGTTACTTGACCATGCTAATAATCATCATCCATTCAAAGCCCTTTTCATAAACAAAAGTTACTCCTATCTAAGATGCTACAGAAGTTTCTCTGTAACCTTTCCTTAATAACACTGTTTTGTAAATGTTAACTAATACGAGAGCTCCAGAGCACATTTTAGCACTTCAGAACACAGCATCTGGATCACTTGGGTATCACTGGGAAAATGCTGATGACTTGTTTCAATAATAACTATATTGATGGAAAGAACAAAACTACGATAATATGGATATGTGTGGAAATGAGATTAAGTGTGGATGGAGGGCAATGTTCAAAAAATGGGTATACCAGAATACCTGGTGTCTTCGGCCCCTGCGATGCCAACCAGTCCCAGGAGGAGGGGAAAGAAAAAATAAACAGCAAAAGAAACAAAGTCTCTCCCTGCAAAAAAGCCAAGAAAGATCTGAGGAAACCCTCCGCTGTGCACTTTTTCCAAGCACACACCAGAGAGTGAGTGAGTGCGAGATATCTCTGTACTGCCAGAATGCTCAAGGCCTTTCCGGGGGAGTAAAGGTGTAACTCCTGCAGACAAACTGCGTGTGGTTTTTTTTCCTCTGCTTTCACTCCCTCTGTCTCTCTGGGCCTAACTTAAAGCTGTAGAGCTTAATATCCAGCATAAGCAAGAGGGATGATTGGGGATACAAAAAAGTCATATGGCCAACCTAGCACATGCTAAATTAAAATAAGCAACAGTGTGTTACTTGCACTGCTCTTACATTATTTCCTCTTATCACGTACCACTGTCTGCTAAATAAAAGACCAAACAGACCATTTCAAACTACTAAATAACAAACTAAGTCTGCCTTTGTGCAGACACACTTCAATTTTAAAAGAAACTTAATTGAGCAAAGACAAATATGGCTGGCCAAAAAAAAAATCCTAAGAGCTTTCATCCTTTTAACAATGGCAGATAGAAAATTTAGAATCTTAAATTTTAGCTGTATAAATTTACACCATCAACTGAAACAGCATTATACACTGCTAGCTTACTAAAATAAAGCATTCCCTATTTCAATTTGTAGTGTTTATAAAATCAATATTGATCCTTTTAAGGCATAGTCAGAATTGCAAGTCAGACATACAACTAAGGCAATGCACAAACACAGTATTCCCAAAAGGAGGCTTTTACGGGTCATATTTTTGTGCTAAACTGATTCTGGAGAAGTTGTAGTTGCCTGGAGTCAACAGCTAAATGCCCTGTCCCACGCTACTGCACAATCACAAATCTACACCTGAAGGCTATCAAGCCACTGCTCTGCCCAGAGGAAGGCTGTGTTCCATTTATTGCTGTAATCTTGTTCATTTTTCCTGCATTCATTCTTCCATTTGCATGGTTGCTGTCTTCAAATGTCTTTTAAAAATCAAGCCAACCTCAAAAGCCTCTAACAGTGTCTCCCAAGCATCATATATCTTCCAGATTAAGGGTAGTTCAGTACCCTGAATTTTTAATTGTTCCATTCATATTTGAACAATATATCCTTGTCCCGTGCCCCATCTACTCGCTGCACACTGCTTGACTTCTGCCCCACTCTTTTTGAGAGGAGAATCCTATGCTACTCTGTTTCTCTATGGTGACTAGGCTCCAATGCCAGACACTGAGTTGACATATTTTGTAACCACAGTATTAGGGATAAGAGTAAAGTTAAAAATAGCAGGTAAATAAAACCACAGCAAAAGGCAAACCAAAATCTTCTCATAATGTGCCTCAAGAATGACAAAAATGTAAGTACTAGTTAGCATGTCAACAAGAGACGAAAAATGATTTAATGGCACCCATGCCAAGATCTACAAGTTGGATTTAGCCTGGGAACAAAGTAAGAATTAAGCAAATTACAGATATAAATAGACTATGAGCTGTAGCACTCTGCTCCATTATGAGGTAATTGGAAGAGATAGATAAGGGGGGAAGTCTAAAGTGAACATCATGTACTAAAATTTTTATAAGGCATTTCAAAAGGTTCTCTGGAGATTGATACTGAAGGTAAAAAAATCACATGGTCATACAAAGAAGTAAACAACAAAAAAAAAGTAAAATAAACATGTTATGATATAACAAAGTGTGTACCTATCCTCAGAGAATACTTTTTTTTAAACCAAGAACAGCAAAAATACTGTAGAAACTGTAGAAACATGTCATTTTTTTGTATTTTTAATATAGTAAATCAGCTTGAAAGTCAAAGAGGAAAAGAATCTATGGAATAAGAAGGTAACAACTTGAAAAAAAAATACGGCACAAACCCTTGTTTCATAAAGGAATGTTCAGATAGAATAGAGAGACTTCTAATAGAATAAAACATGTAACTTCTTATTGACATAGCAAAGCAGAGACTGGTTGCACCCTTAAAGCAGAAATAGACTAAGCAAGGCAAAATTAATCTTTATTTGCCTTGAAACCAGACAATAAGAACACTAAACCAACAGCATTTAATAATCATTTTTCAAATTGTATACATCTACTTAGGCTAACTCAAAGGAATTATAAATTCATATACTTTATTCTCTTTCTGTAGTGTGTATTAATTGTTTAGGCAAAAATGTGTTCATCAGTATTTATTAACCAGACTCTGACCTCTGTACATCTGGTCATAGAGAAGCTAAAAAAACTCTTATATATTTCCCCCCTAAGAACACATATATCCTACTCCATTAAACGAGATTTTTGCTGTTTGTCTCACCACGGGCTAAGAATTCACCTTCGCATCTCAAAAATCAGGAGTAGAGGTAAGAACTTTGATTTGCTCCCTTTTCAATCTTCATCCCTTTGTTATAAGGCAATTAGTCTACTCCAGTAACTTTTCAAACTCAGGTTTCCTGATATTCTACTGCATTCACCCTTTCCTAGGATTTTATATTGTAATGCAATATTTTTAACAAGGAAAGGCAAAAGAAGTATGAACAATTTCCAGGATTGTGTGACTTGGAAAATCAAACAGTTCCAAGGCCTTTAATAATTGTTTTTTCCCTTTCTAACATCTCCAAGTAATGCTCTCATTAACCTTATAAGGAAGTCTCTCATAAATTACTGCATAGCTCTCTAACCATAGACACAAGATCTAAATCTTACTCTGAAGTCTGGCTGAGATTTTGATAAGGTGTTACAAAGATAAGCTTATAAGGTTAATGAGAGCAGAACTTCCTCTTGGCTACCTAAATGCCACCTACTTTAATGCTAGCTTATCTCTGATGATAAATTACATTTTAAAGTAAAGCTTTACACACAAAATAAAGATTATTTCAGTTTATTATTTGGCACTGTAAACTTCAGCCTGGGATACTTTCCAAATTCAACTAAGTGAAACTAAAAGAAATACTGGACATGCTTTGGTTCTTAATATAATTAATTTCCCAGACTCCTGATCTTCCAAATTAGCCAGTTTACATTCTCTGAAAATAATACTTGAAATGGGACCTGGTGCTAAGGTTTACAAGAAAACCAAGTGCTACAATATGCAGTTATCATTTTTGCAACAGCTTGTTGTTTAGTAATGGACTTGTAGAGAAGTTCTATTTACAGAAGCACCCAAAGCATCTCCATCCTTAAAATACTGAATAACAACAAATTTGCATATTCTTTTCAACATTTTGACTGATACATGTCTTATCTGAGAACCTCTCGATTTCCTAGAATATTTTTAGATTGTCAAACACTGGTGGCTAAGCTGTCACCTGCAATATTCTATTTAGGAACTGACAGTATGCGCTGCCATTTAAAATTTATAAAATAAGAGGGCTACACTGGCAAAATGCTCCATGAACTTCAATACAGGGTAGCACAGGATGGTTTCCAATAATTACTAGTTATACATACATTTCATATCTGTAGGGGCTGAAAATGAAGTCATGCATTTATCAAGACTCATTTATGAAACTGAGACTTAGAGTAATAAACTATTATTTTGCATTTGATAGTGAAAAAATCAGCATATAAATTTATAGGACTTTTGTTTCAATTGTGTTTCTATTTTACCTATTATGCCCATATTTTTTCTAGTGATAAGGGCAATTGGAGCTAGCTTTAAGTTTTCCACATATTGGAAAATCTCTGCAGTTATATCTGCTGCCTTAATAAGCTACCTGGCTCAAGGAGCAATAAAAAAGGTTGCTCAGAGGTCATGTCACTGTATTGCCTGGTACTTCAATGGAAAAAAAAAAACTCTCTTCTAAGACTGAGACCCATGAAATGAACTCTTTAGAAGCAAGTGATACTCAACATGAAAAGATTAAAATCTCTCTGCAAATTACTTAAAAAGAAGTTTATATGTGCCCCAATCCTCCTTAACTGTCATGACACTTTCTGGCTAACTTTCTTCATGTAGATACAGTAAGTTTACAGTATTTAAATGACACGTAGAGAATAAAACTCTGGCCAAACAATTATGTACACTAGTGATGGAGAATTTGTACAAGTGCACTTCAGGTGGCATGGCAATCTCACAGATAAAACACGTATTTGGTGTGCACAGTATCATTTTAACTATAAATCTGTTGGACGTGCAGTGATTAGGAGCATGGCAAATAAGGAACAGAGCTGCTACTTGGGTTTTTAATTTATCTATATGGAAAAACACCCAAAACAATACACAATGAAGCCTAACTTTTATAGTTCTTTCTTGATTCTAGTCATAGCCAGCAGTATTCCCAACAGAGAAATACCACTAGTTAATAATAGCACTCTTAAGGGTAATGATACTATATTTTTACTACTTTTAGAGTTTTCAGTAACTAAAATTATTACACCATTATCTTTTGACTCATATTCCAAAATTAAGTACTGACCATTGTCAAAAGCACACAGGAGCATGGAATAACATTACATCACATCACTTAAACTAATTTTTTCTTGTGTGCTTATTTCTTCTCCAAGCTACATTTTTCCTTCTAGTAGGAAAAGATTGGGTAGGATGCAAGACAATTACATCAAAGTGATGCCTTATTCCTGGTGTTATGAAAATGAAGGTAGACACAATTAAGAGGCTTGGGGTCGTTACCTCAGTATTTTAATGAGGATCCCGTTTGATGTATCCACTTCACCCAGGTGACAGCATGGCAAAACGCACACCCCATCAGTCACATACACAAGTTATAGACTTTACACTTTAGCATACCTAACAAGGGAGCCCAATAATGGGGCTGGGGTGGGCTAACCTCTAGTTTACAGAATCTGTTCTGCTAGGAGACCTTGGCTTCCTGAGATAGTAGGATGTTTGGTCTCCCTGGCTCTGCAGTTCTGGGGTGTTTAGTCTCAGGGCCTGCAGAACACTTACAAAACACCAAGCTCTAAACTAAGTGAAAGGTTACAGGTATGTAAAAGAAAAGGAAAAAACCATCCCGGCATCAAAGACAATACATAAAGTTAGTTTAAAAGATTAAGTATTTTTTTTTTTGTATTCTGCTTGATTCCCTACATGTCCACAGGTTTACTTAGATTAACAACATTTGTTTATTACAGGGCAAGAAATTATGGGAACCATGACTGATCTGGAAGGAAAAAATCCTAAGGAGTCAAATGAAATTTGTCAGGAACTTCCCACAGATCCCTTAAGATGCCTAGAAAGAACTTTTCTGAGGTTCCATTTATAGCTGAAGTGTTAAAAAGTAAACAAGAAAAAAAAAAACCATACCGCATATGCTTTTTACACATGCTCAGGAGCAGGGTAGCTTTATAAAAAGGAGTGTCTTTTTAAAGTTACATATTGAGACAGTCCACATATGCAATCTGGAAACACTTAGACAACACCCCAAAATATGCCATTAGAATGCCAACAACTCTGAGAAGTAATGCAGGGCTGAATATGAGATTATGACAATTTTCCTGAAATTATGGGAGCTGTGCATACTTCCAGTCTCCCACAAGCTACACAAAAGGCAAGTATTTAACAGATAAACACAAAGAGAAGGAGTATTCAGGCAAAGACTCAGGAAAAGACATAAACCAAAAGCCCAATACTTAACAGGTGGTGTCTCTCCTGATGCTTCCCTCAGAGGAAAGTTTGCAGAAACTCCATTTCCTCCATCAAATCAACAGAAGACGAGTGCTGATGACATTTCCTGCTGATGACTCCTTCCAAAAGAATTGCACCTTGATACATAGCTGTCTTCATTCTCCAGTATTTAAAGCTGCTGTGGCTCCAGTGCTGACATCCAGAAGGAGGATAAAATATGTAGGATTTCTGAAGTAGTACTTGCAGTTTAACATCCATATTAAGTGCAATATATCTAACAGTGAATTGGAATTGATTCCTTCCTTTCAAATGCAGCCTGATGTACAGATATGATTACTGTTTTACATGGAAAAAAATTACAAAATTTTCATATAAATTATAAATGTCTTATTAAGGAGTGGCAATGATTCAAGTACTCTGAACGCATAATTAAACAAGTGCTTTAAAAGTCATTATTATCTCTAAAATTTCACCTGTCTGATACTGTTCTCTCTACAGCTAACAGAGTACATATAATTACTGACTTAATATAAATCTCAGTATCCTTACTCAGAGTGAGCTGTTACACTTCCTGATTAATTATAAGGCATGGTTTTAATTATCTCTTCATTATTTTAAGAAAAAATTAAAATATCAAGTTTCACAATATTTTAAAAGTTTAGTTCTGTCATCTTTATTAAATAACACTTAGAACTCTCTGAAGTAAAATGCTGTTCATCAGTTTTATGGCTGGCAGAACAGTTTGCCCAGTATTTAAATTTTTAGAATAATGACATCAAACTTTCAAAATGTGCCTTGTGTATGTTTAGGAAATCATTTAGCAAATGCCCTCAGAATACTGGCCTAGTCAGTGTAAACACTTTTCTTTCCCCCTTAAATATAACTTCCAAAATGAATTCATAAATTTCAGATTTTGCTGGCTTTTTTGACAGTAGAGTTATTTAAGATCTCTTTAGCTAACTATATTGGCGAGAGGGGTCAGGACAAATGTTGTTCTGTCATCTTGTTTGCAAGTATGATACAGACCTTAACACTGATCAGATTTAGGTGGAATATACGGATACAACAAGGAGAGGTCTGTGTTCATGGACAGAACCATCTGTATGGATGCCAGGAGGTCTGATAGCCAATTCTCCAACGTCCAGCATGATACAAGAATGCACAGTAGTGTTCTCAGTATTCCCAGCTCTCTCCACCTGGCCATTTTTGTCACTGTAAAGTGGCTCTGCCAGCTTAGAAAGGAAAGGAATTTCTAAATGCTCAGTTCAGCTTAGCCTGAAGTCAAGTAGCAGTAGGTTTCTACAGGACTCTATGTCCCTACGCACCTGCCTTAGAAAACGACATTCGCCTCATAATCTTGATGATGGTGAACTTCTAACATCTCATTCTTATCTGAAATTAGGAGCAAAACCTGAGGTCTTCCACAAGTCTCAGACTAGCCCATGCCATATCCCAGCAGACTGCCTTTTAGGGGGATCCTGAAATTTTCCTCTCTCCTACACGCTCTGAGTTACTTCCTCCATAATCCGAAACATTCCCAAGACCCAGCCTTGTTCTTCCTACATGAAATGCTCTGTCAACACCACACTGAAATCCCAACATTTTGAATCACCAGTCGAGCTGGTCACAAACAGTGACTGCCACAATTAATTGTCTTAAATTAATTCATAATGTAATCACAAATTTAACTCACTTTGTTGTTTTTGCTGATTTCAAACTGTGATCTGTGAACTGCCAAAAAATAGGAAAAAATGAAAGAAAAACTAATCAATACTTTAAAATTAATTCAGTGCATTTCAAATGTTGTTTGTACCATTTTAGCTAACTTGTAATTTTCATGCAATCTGCGGTCAGTGCCAGTACAAAAGTAAATTGTCATGTGGGTTACTGTTTGAATGCAGTTTGTAAATGACATCCTCAGTGTCAATGAGACACAATATCTGCAACTGCTCTTGTGAGATTAGCTTCACTTTTATGATAGTTTTAGGTGGGTGAAAAATCTACTTAGATTTTGACAGTCTTTATAAAACCAGGTTGACTAATCAACATCTGCACATTACAGAGTAGTTTGCTCCACTTTTTGTGTTTGTATTACATTCTTTGAATTACTACTGAGATAGCAAACCAGTAATTAAAGATTGGACATTATCTATAAAAATGCCTTTTCGAAAGATATTTAGTGAACTAATTAAAGTCCTTTGAATAATGATCAAATTCTAGACTGCTGAACACAGTGAAAACATAGCTTGTTCACTTCTCAAAAGGGTACATACAGCTAAATATAGAGCTTAGCCTTTAGTCCCTCAGTTAGAGCTGTCTCTGCTCCATGGTGAGAACTACAGGGCAACAGTGATAAGTGATCAGTGCCCCAGTTTCTTTTGTATCTGGTGTGAAGATGAGAAACTAAATCCCATTCCAGGGTCAGGGAATGTTGGGTATTAATAGGTGTTTTTCATAAACAACAAACATAACTGCAGTTTTCTATTTGTGGTCCAGCTTGTTGGGTCTTTTCCCATTGGCATTTGGTTCAGATCAGGTTTGGTAACCCTGATTTTGTCTGTACTGCAGTTTTCTTGAGCCACGAGGGCAGGAGAAAACAAAGTGAGAAAAACATATAAACTGTAGAGATTTTTGGTTATTCAGAACAATAAATGAGTGAGGCTATTTTATAATGTTTAGTCCTTGTTAAATATTTTAACAATAACTATGCTGTGAAGGAGCTCTGTAACTTTAAGCTACAAATACAGCAAATGCCATTAACTTTAATATCACAGAAAGCTAAAGGGCAAAACTCTTTTTACAAAGTGCCAAACGGGTTTTACTGAAGATATAAAATACAGGAGGGAGGGCCAGATTGTGCTGGCAGAGCTAACCTATCATGAGGACTATGTTGCTCAGACTGTGTCATTGTCCCTACCAGGCACATGACCCTCTGCTGGCTGTTGGAGATGCAGTTATTAATGGCTAAACCTGGCAAGAGACTTGCCACACCCAGGCACAGGGGTAGGCAGTCTTCTCTTTTCTGCTAACTTGCACTGGATCTTAACCTAATGCCTTCCTTCCACATCTTCCATAGCGTGGTACTTGGCAAGGCAGGCACAGAGATGACAGACTTGGCAATCTGCTTTCCACCACAAAAGTACAGCTCTTCCAAACAGATAGCTCCCTAAGTGGAGGCAGGATTTGTCCCTCGAGATACTTCTGAGTAAATTATAATATCACTGTTTTTACCTGTGATGATAAACACTGGGTTTTGTCTCCTAATGACTGTTTCTGTTTTATTGCTACTTCCCACCAGGAAGTTGACTGCTAACGTAATTAGCAGATGAATGCACGGGGGAGGCTGAAATCTTTAACAGCTGTTTTAAGCCATTCTGCACCAAATCTTCTATGCTGCAGAACATTTACAGCTCTTGAATGGCATTCTCTCCAATGGCACCGATTATGGGACCATGGAGTGAAGCCCTCCAGGAGGACTTAAGTAGCTCATTTACTTGGAAAAAAGGCGAAGAATCCATATTTTAAGTGTTTAGTGGATTAGTACAAGCATTTGGGTATACTGTGCCTAAATTCAGGTAAGAAAAAGATCACCTTTGATTGTGAAGTCTAGAAACTGAATGTATAGTGCAGAAATGGTTAGCAGATTTATTTTACAATTTTACTCTTTCTAAAACAGAAACTAGAGACATTTCTGATGCTCTAAGTGATCTATTTCTTTGTTACCGGATAAAGGGGAAACAATGTGAATCCATGCTACCATTTGTTATAGAAGAGTCATTCTGAAAAAAAGGCAAAGTGCAGCACAGAGCTTACTATGATAAAATAAATAGTCTTAGTCAATGGATGTGATAGGATAATAATCATAAAATTAGGAGGGAAAGAACTGCTTTAGCTCCCCATGGAGTATTATAGAGACTGCCAGATGTAAAGTAGTATGTGTCAAGTTGTTGATGGAAAAATAAGAGCTTTAGCAATAAGTCTATAATTAAGTAATGATTGAAGTACCAAGTACATTTACAAACTGTACATCACATTGTCCCAGAGGAGGAAAACTACTCGGTCTGTGAGAGTTTGCAAGATGAGACACTTAAATGGTTTGTGCAGTATAAAACTTCTGCTGGGATGTGCTACCAATGTCTTCTTTGGACAAAGTCAGTCATAGAAGCATTGAAACGTTACTCTTTTCTTTCCATGTCCTTTCCCAATTCCACGCGGTGTGCTAGTTTAAGTAGAATATAGAAACACAGAAACAATGTATTTTGGCCTCCGTTGTTGTTGCAAGAATTATGGTAAAACACAAATTAGAATGAGGCCGATGGCACTGCCTGCTATGAAGCATTACTTCGTCTCCCTTACATACAACAGAGACTCAGTCGTGATAAATTTAGAAGGATGGTGAGTATAGAGATATATTAACACTTTACTTTTCTGGGACTGTGCTCCTAAAACTTCCACGAGAGCGTAAACTCAAGCCTCGAGCCTGCGGCAAATGCAGCAGTTTTACAAATGTGATTGATTTTTTTTTTTTTTTTAAGGCGTGAGAAAGGGCTGAAAGTTTTTTCAAGGTTTAGGAGCAACTAAAACTTTTCAACTACTACTTTGCATATCTCACTGCAGATATGAAAATGCTTCCTCTCTTAGAAAATTAGACTGTTAAGATCTTGAGCAATTTCAATCAAAATGAAGTTTTTACATTAGAGTTTAGGCTTCTGAATCTCTTTATGGGCTTTGAAAATTAAGTTACAACACCAAGTCAAGACAAATTTGACAATATCTGCTCAAGTCCTTTTATTTGAAGCCTCTGTTAAATGAAAGAATTCCTGTAAGTTAACATGTTTTCTAAAATGAGGAGGCCAAATTGACTAAAGCATTTCTTGAAGGAAAGAGGATGATTTTTTTTTAAGAAATTGTAATAAATTTTTTTTTGAGGAAATTATATTAGAATTTTTATACAAGTTGAATCTAGACTCAGTTATTTTAAATCACTAGACTTAGAAATATATGAGCTTTTTATCCCCTTTTAGTTTAACAGTCTCAGGTGATTTCCAAAAGGAAAGGCAAAGAGTTGACTTTACTCACTAATTCACCCCATAACAAATGGCTGCTAAAGTGCCTTCTGAGATTTACAGTGGGGAGCTGTTCCTTGAAAGTCACTGTGAGAGCTAGCAGGATACAACTGTCCAAGTGATGTGTGGAGGTGTTCTGTATAATGTGAAACTCCTTCCTTTCCAGATAGGCAGTAATGTGCATTTATGCAGAAAGCACACCAGAATGGAAGGCTGATTTTAATTTAATCCTATAAGTATTCAATGTAAGAACAGTTCATTCACAAGGGTAAAATTTAGCTCTACAGTTTTAAAATTAAAGTATATGCTGTAGCAAAATGACTCAAATTTTAATCTCAATACAGACGCAGAATTTGAAATTAATTTCCAGTACCAGTTGATGTTCTTGTTATATATAGAGATAATAGAAAAAAAAATACACAGAATTGAAAAACATAATTTTTGTTGCATGACTGGAATTGTAAAAGTATCTTGCAACAGCATATAGAAAAGCTATGAAATCTGATGTTTTGAAGGTGGGGGTTGGCCTACCCACAAGTTATCTGTTCATACTGTTTCCTTGGACTCTCTAACTGCCAAACCGTTCTAGGAATGGTACTGCACAGTTCAAGACATTTTTGTCAGAGCACAAAGAGGAGAATTTGAACAGTTCATCAGAATAAGGAGTCACACTTCAATGGTAGGAAACATTCCTGACTTGCTAGAATTTCACTAAACCAAATGCAGTTTTTATATCTTCAAAAGCTTCTGAAGAAAGGATTAAATGTCTGGACATAAATTATTTAAGAAATGTGAGGTAAACTGTGCTCTGCAAGATACTAAAGGCCTTAATAAAAAGGCAGTGATGTGGACAGAATGTAAATGCTTTTTAATGTTTAACTCAGAATACTTTCTTTACACCTCTAGTGTGCTGTGGTTTGGCTGTGTTGAAGTACATGGTAACTATTTATGTACACAAAAAACTTAATTGTAGCTTTCCCAAACTTACATGGGAACCTAAAATAAGCATCCTCTTTCCTCCCCTCCTCTGAAGCAAATTATTTTTAAACTTTGAACATGTTCACCTCTTCACCAGGTAGGGCATTGTCTAATTTTGTGCTGCTTTTCAACACAGCTGTTAAGAATAAGGACTGATGATAAGTAGGGTTATGAAACATATCATTATATAGTTTACTGTTACAATCACAATTTAGTAAAGCCTGGCTGAATTAACAGGTGAATAACTTGTGCTAATCACTGAGTTCCCCCTTTATTTCTGCTCACTTCCCAGCAGCCAAACTGAAAGGTAAATTGCATTATGACGGTCAATAAACATCTCAGAATATCCAGCAAATCAAAACAGTCTGTTTCACTTTCAGATACTTCCAATAATGAAAGCAAATTGTAAGATTCACAAAGTGGTATTAGGGATGTTTACAAAACAAGTGAAAAAGTCAGTGATACAATCTTCTCTTTACCCTCAGCCCAGTGCCTGGGATATTTCCACGGCCAGAGGAAACCTGATCTACTGCGCTGCTTGCCACAGAATTCACCCACTTGACACACACACATGCCCTACATGGCCTGATCTTTTCCATGCTGCCTTGAAGAAGTGCTCTCCATATAAAATGGATGCAGTGGAAGCATCAAGATTCATCTCCACCGTTTTCAAAGGGAATCAGGTCCTTTGAAAATCTAGCTTTACAAAAACTAAAACTGGTTTTAACATTCTTTTTTTTGAAAAAAATACCCAACAAAAAAAATACAAAAAAACCCCACCCACTCAGTAAATTCAAGTATGCCAATAAATTATTCAAAGTAGCTTCCTTACTGAACAAAATTATTTGTCAAAGATTCAGCATGTTGTTTTGCACACAGCAACTTCTTCCATGAAAAATAATACACAATCCAATTTGGCGGTTTGTGGAAGATGACAGTCCAGAACCCATCTGTTTACTGAAGCCAGGCAGGCTATCAATCTAAGCTATGAAAGTAGAATTTTTAGGGGGAGGGGACAGAAATGCAAAAGCAGTGAGACAGATGTTACTGTATTGAAGAAATACAGGTAAGGAATGGATCACGAATTAGATAGCAAAAAAAAAAAAAAAAAAAGAGTCTGAGTGAAGCTCCTCTACAGGGGAAGTCCCCAAAAGAAAAAAAAAATAGAAATCTGTCTCTATACAGGTAGAAATCTAAGAACAAAATTCCTGAATGAGAGTCCTGTTACAATCAGCTAAGCATTTTAGCACATGTGCATTTTATAAGTTAACTGGAACGTTTAAAATAAATAGATGATCATACTTTTGTCCTAAAGAAACATAACCATTAAGGTTTCAAAATTGAACTACAATTATGTCAGAAAAATACCTTTCAACAAAAAAGAGGGGAGGTCACATAATTTCAATCATATTTATTATTAAATACTACCATATGACATATAATGGCAAACTATGCTATTAAAACTGATTTGGCGACACAGAATCCTGGATGGGTTGTAGCAGATGAGAGGAGTAATTCCATCTCCTCTCCACTCTAAAGAGCTACCAAGCATCTGAAAACCAGGAGATGGACCCTATCAGCAAAAATGCCAGCATCTTTCCAGAAAGGGCATAAGGGAAGAAGAAAAGAGATCCTCCAAGAATGAACAGACTGGGAAGATCAAAAAGAGAATGGAACTAGTAACAGGCCTGAAATTCACAGATCACTCATCTGGAAAACCCTTAATGAACATCACAATGCTAGAGTTGAGAACAGGTGGAATTAAGAAGTTGCATTGAACTGGAAATAGGCAGAAAGATATTTGCAGCATCTCAGCCAAAGGCCAATAACTAAAATGAACTATCATGATAATGTGCAGCCATACAATAGGGCTACTTCAACTGAGTTTCAGTATTCAAATATTACATTCATAGTTAACATCCTTTCAACTGAAAGGGTTACAAACAACACCTCTGGCAATATCTATATTGCACACTGCTTAGAACAGAATTTAAAGGATGTGCTTCACCAAAACCAAGAACCATTACCTAAGACTACAAAGAAAAGACAATAAAGCAGACAAAAATAATATATACTTGTGTAATACCAATCATTGCAAACTACTAAGAAGCTGATCTCATGGTCCCTGCAGTCTTTCTCATTCAATATTTCCTGCAAATATGTCTAATATACTAAATATTCCACTTGACACTATCTCTATGCAGAACATGCATGTTTTTTCTATAATGGATAGCAGCAATATTTCACCAACATAGGAAAGAATGAAAGCTTCAGTAGCCTCCAGTTCAGGAAAGTAAGAATCGGGACAGACAAACAACAAACAAAACTCAAGATCTTTATAAGAATGGCTCTCATTCAGTTATTGGAAACCTGGTATCCAAAAACACTGCTATAGTAACTTGCAGAGCTGGAGGAGAGAGTGTTGCTATCTCAGCCTCATGTAAAACACCATCTTGCTTGCATTGTGGGGAATCCCCTGCACACCTTCCTGCCACTTAGCAGCAGTGCCCAACCTCAGCACAGGACAATGCATAAAGATCTAGAATGCCATCTACATTTTCATATTTCAGATGGTGCCAGAGAGCTTTCTTGTAATGCTTGTTGGAATATTAATGAAATAATTAAAATTGACAATTAATTTGTCACCAGTTCTTTGCTGCAGTTTTCAAATGGCAACCATGCTCTGGAAGACTTCTGTGCTGTAATTCTGCCATCAAGACTGTTTAAAGAATTATTTACTTTCATTTTGTTAACTGCACATAGACCTGAAATAGACAATAGCTAAAAGGATGCTCTGGG
>JAHLSL010000008.1:22374674-22452053 GCA_025920805.1 Petroica traversi | reverse complement strand
CGAGAACAAAGGGCTGTGCTGCGGCCGAGCCGGTGGTACCGCGCTGGGCTGCACCGGCTTCGGCAGCCGCCTCACCCTCGAGCACCTCCCTGCCTCCGACCCTCCGCCCGAGAGTGCGTCAGGTGTGCTCTTCTGTAGGCCCCGAAACTTAAGAATCGGGTGTTTTACCATAGGTAGTGAGCGCGCAGCCCCCCGTGTTAGTGACGGTGGGGTCATCTGAGCGCAGCTGGGGCTGCCGCAACCTCGTCTGCTGCTCCGCGTTAAGCTGACACACCTGGCCTGTGTCAGCTCCTGTGAAATGCCAGGTGTGAGTGTGCTAAGCGTTCGGTCAATTTCTGCCTCTCCTTAAGTGGGAACACCTTAATTGCTGTTGAACGTAGTAGGTGGTACAGGCCCTGTAAAAAAAAGCCCACAGAGAAGTTGATCTATTCCCATGGTTGAGATTTGTGGGTAATGCCTGAAAGTGTGAGACACTCTAAAAGTATTTTAATTTCATGCTTGACTAATGAAGCACAAAATACCAATATGGTAGTTATATGCCACTAAGAGTGAACAATATTTTTAGATTTGCCCTTAAAGGGTTATATTAATCTAGATTTTCATACTAATCATCTCATTTTCTACTAAATACTTCTAATATACAATTTTAGAAAACACTGACATTTACTTCAATTTCTGTAGTCAGTGCTGATTTGTTTTTCTTGATTAAGTCTTCACCTAAACTTTACTTATGCAGTTGTGGCAATCATTTCTTAGAATATAGTCATGCTTCATCTTAGCACTGGTCAATTTTTAGATTCAGATTTAGATTTTGCTGGATTGGGAGCAAAGTGTTAAACAGGAATTTAATTCCTAAATGTGGATTAAACACCATATGTTTAATAAGGGACTTGTCTGGATTCATTCGGTATATTGAAGAGTGAACCTTGTATTTTCCATTCAGCCGGATTTCTGTGTGGAAGGTAAAAGCTGGTGTGGCACATGCAGGATCAAGTCTGGCAGCCCGGAGGGTATCATGTGGCAATGTACCCTGCTGAGAATTCAGCTTGGAGCTCCATGCTGTGATGCAAAGATTACCTTGGGTAACTCAATTCAGGACTAGTATTATCTCTGCTATTGTTACAGTAATTTCGTCTTTCCTTGCTTCTTTAGCACAGAGCTCTTAAGCACATCTTCAGTGATTGCTGTTTCTTTAGAGAGCTGCAATGTAGAGTCCCAGGCCCTATAAAACGCTGGGATCACTGGAGTATGATGCTTACCCTTTTCCACAGCTTGCTGCACTCAGCATTTACAATGTGCTTCTCAGAAAGCCTTGTTAGGTGAAGCAAAACAGATGGACGAATGTGGCAAGAGTTCAAAGGTAACTTGCTCTTTGCTTTGGCTGATACGGGAAATAAATAAAATAGGGAATTATTCTGCATCCATGTTCTTGCCAGTTTTTATCATGCTATGTTCTGAGGTCAGAGCTCACTAAAAGGCTGTCTTAAAAAAACATCCAAGATCTTTCTTTAGAATATTTGTTACTCACTGCCCACTTTTTCCTTTCTCAGCTGCTGCTCCAGTTAAAGGGGCTCTATCTTGTAAGAAAACATTGTTTCCTTTCTCTGCATGAGTACCTTTCATCTTGCCAAAACTTGAGGTGGGGTGAAGCCTGTTTGTTGTAAAAGCAAAGCAGGCTGACTGCAGTCTTTTTCTGAAGTCTGTGAATCCTAGACTGGCTGGGAAATTAATGGTGTTTCTACTCTATCTTCTAGAAGCCTCATTAATATTTCCATCTGAATTGATTAATTTAGCATGTGTTTTCATACTTGAGGAGCTAAGTAGCAGGAGGAGCTTTTGCTCTTTTTCTACCATGGAAATGTACTTCAGACAGATAATAGTTGACTAGGAAATGAGCAACCTGGTGAGCAGTTGAGCAGAGCTTATAAAAGCAAACTCAGTACTGAGACTTTAGTAATGCAATTTATACAGATGTTTAATCCTGTGCTCCAAGTAATATAAACTCTTTGCAATGTGTTTTTACATGTCTGACAGTATGATGCCTGATCCGTCTGAAAAGCTCAAAGTGTATAAAATTGGGAAGAAAGGGGATTTTAGTTAGCTAACTCCAATATTTTGATTAGTAACTCAAAACACTTGGGAAACATTTATCTTCAGGCAGAGGAGACACTGAGTCATCTGCTTGGTGATAGGTGCTGGTTATAACCATTATACAGGGTCACTGTGCTGAAGCCAGGTGTTCCTTGTTCAGTGTTTGTGTCAAAGGAAAGCTGTGCCACACTCAGGGACAAATGTACTTTTGGGATTATTCTGGCCCTGAGAAATGTCAGCAGCATATGTAACCCTGACTTGGGTACTGAAAATAGACTTTAATGAATGTATTTTTTTCCTTTTTGTCAAAGTGGGTAGGTACAGGTGGATAGCTCTAAGTAGTTTTCTTTGAAGTCTCAGAGAGAGAGTGTTTAAGGACTGTGTAACTGAGTTTACTGCTAGTGATTGGATTTAAATCCTGGATCATACTCGGGTAAAGAAAGAACAAAAAGTTATTTGGTTTTTCTTTTTAGATTACCATATTTTTGATGGCATTTAGGTAAAACAGATTGAAGCAATGCAAATGGCTTCTGGACTTTTTGAACAATTGCAGCATATATGAAGGGAAACATAGATTACTAATACTGTTCTTAATTCAAGATGTTCTGCCCTTCTATCTAAATCTGAACTATGCAATCTACTGTAATAAAGTATATCAGATTGTCGGACTGAGTTTTGATATTTTGCTCAAAATGCTTGCAAGGTTTTCTTTATTATTAATCTGTTTAATTATTGACACTCTCTGGGACATTCTTACTGATGGCATTGACACCTAAAATTATTCTGGTAAAACAAAGCAAAATTTTATTGCATGGAGTTACAGAAGCATCTTGTCCATGATAAACTGCTCCATTTCAACCTCTAAATGGTTGCTGATCCTCAGCATTGAGGTGTTGAAATAGTCCTGCCATGCACAGTTCTGCTCAGTTCCCTTCATTGCTTTTCAAATTACTACCATGACTCAGAGACTTATCATCCCCAGCTGATAAGCTTATCATCCCAACCATTGTTTTTAATCTCCTAATTAATAGTACAAAGTTGGGGGAAGAAAGAACACTGGTAAATACAAATTTTTCAACAAAAGGATGAAGAAGGATGAGGCAGTTATGAAGCAAATGCACAGTAAATCCTTTTGAAGAGTTCTGTAACACAAGTAACTTGTACTTATTGTCCTTTCAAGGAAGATAGTCTGGTATTGTCGGGATGGCATTTGGGTAACTCAGCAGACATGCACAGTGCACTTATTGTGAGGAGTAGTGTGGGCTGCAGTGGAAAATAGTAGTGGAAATTCCCACTCTGCAGAGTTTGTGTGGTTTTTCTTTTATTTGTCTGTTGGTGTTAGTAAAGGGTTAGGCTGAAAAACTGAATTGCTAAAAAAATACATCAAACTCAAGGACATTTTGAGTCTTTTTCCCAGGTCTCTTATTTTTATTTATCTTTCCTGTAATTAAGAAGCATCTGGATGTTTGTGTCGCTCTTGGGAACTTTGGAGCTCTCACACTTCTGCAAGGTGAGCAGTTCTCACTTAAGTATGTCTGTGTGGCTTTGGGTTTAAGACTAGAACAGTGAACTAGAGTACTGACAGGTCTGGAAGTTCGTGGAACAGTTCTGCACCTTTGACAGCTGAATGTAGTATATTTTATATATACTTATATAAATATTCTTTTTTATATTTATACTTTTATGTATTTATTTATATAGTATAAATAGTATATTTAGGGACTCAGCATTCAGGGTTCAAAAATTATTTGGGGTTTAGATTAGTTATCTGTACTTCAATAATATCTGATTTACTTTGGCTGCAGTTTCACTTCCAAAATAATCTGCAAAGATGGAGCCTTCTGTAGAGAAAAAGCATCATGACTATATCTGTTAAAATGTACCTAGATGGAAGTCTGAAGAGTCCTTGCTGGTAAATATTCCTTATATCAGAAAACTGAATTTCAGCATTAAGAAAAGTATACTTCTCAGTTGAAAAACATTTTTTACTTTTTTAAGATATTTGTTGCTGTTTTTGGTTTTTTTTTCCGCTGGGGCTTTCAGATCATCAACTGCAAAAGCAATCTCTAATCTGAAGTATAAGTGGCTTATCAGACTAAAATGAGGTGTGCAAGACTGAGTCTCAGCATCCTGCAATCTGAATGGATCTGAGAGGTTAAATCACATTAGTAGCAAAAACTGGTGAGATGTGTGTTTTGAGGACACTCCTTCTTACATGCCTTGGTACAGAGTTGTTATTTAGTGACGTGGAGTGTAGGACTAAAGACTAAATCAGTGAATGTCTGAGTGGATTTAAGCTCAATGACTGCAATTTTGAATTTTTAAAACTACTGTACACTGATAATCCTTAGTAATGGACCTTGGCCAGGATGCCAAAGGGGGCATTGAGTTGCAGGAGGGCAAAATGACCTGGAAGTTCTATAGCCTTTGGTTTACCTTTGTCCAGTATTTGTGCTTCTTGAGGCTGATGGAAAGCAAAGGGATATTGCTGAGCAATGCACCATTTGTAGAGCCCCCAGCACTTCGAGATTGTACTTTTAGATCCTTACCTCCACAATATCTCATTCATGCACATTTTCTTCATGTAATCTAAAGTACAATTTCTTAGGCCCATTTTGTGTGTCAGTTACTGTTGGGTAAGGGCAGCTTGTTTTCCCTTCTTCATTTTTGTGACCACAATACCAAATCTGCTAGATCAAGGAGCAACTATTTATTTCCATTTCAACTCCAACAACTCCATGGACTCTGCCTTATTCTTTTGTGTACTTTCCTATTCAGATGGTCACTTGTCTTGCATCTTTCCCTAATAGCCTCTGTTTGCATACATTATAATTTGAAATCATTGTAATTTTCTTACTTCTCCCTTGCTGCAAAGGAATTGTAACCATAATCCCCCAGTTCATTTTCACATTCCTTCTTAAAAAAGGATTTGCTAGAGAGTTAGGGCAATGTGAGCTTATTGGGTTTGTCCCTTTTTTTGTTTGCTAGTTCAAGTGTACTTTTGTTACACCTTACTGGATTCTTAGCTTTTGGGGATAAGGCCCATTTTTGGTTTATTTTCAGTCTTACAGTACAGTCTGGAGGTGAGGTCTGAGACTGCTCCATGATGGGGTTTTTTTCTAAAAGGACTACTTATTTCTAAGCAAGGCTTGCTATTCCTATGAACCTTAAAATCTTTATTGATACTATTTACTTTTTATTGTCTTCTTTGCATATCTCTTATTTTATTGTCTGATATACCTTCCAGAGTGCAATGCTGAAATGTTTTGAATTGTTTAAACTTCAGGGGAAAAAATGTTCTTGGAGTCTCACTATCTTTCCACTTGATGCCTGTTTTTTTTAAATGGTTGTTCAGTAGCAGACTCTTCTGTTGGCATGAAAGGTTTGATAATGATTCAGAAACAGTAACAGACTGAAATAGCCCAAAGTGAGAATAGAGTTTTAAGGTCACTGTAAAGCTGCAAAGCTAGGGCAGAAAGCAAAATTGGGGATTTCAAAATTGATAATTCCTCTGAAAGCATTAAAAAAAAGGAGGTGATTTCATGAATCTAATTAAACTGCTGTGTTGGTAGGTAGAGGGCATGTTTTCCATAGCCCAGTGAGCAAGCACAATCTTTAGAGAGTAGTTTCAGACCCTGGGCTTTCAATATGACCTGATCCTTTTATTCTTCTGTGCTAAGCCATCACAGCACAGATATGAAAAAGACCATGCACACTTCAGGGCCACCCAGGGGCCTGGTGGACCCTGGCCCTGTGGTGACCTGGAAAGGAGCTGTAGGAACAAGAGAAGAGCAGCACTGTGTCACAGGAGAGCAAGCTGCTGGGAAATGGTGATAACCTTGAAATTGCATTCCAGTAAGTCTTCACTTGGCTGCGAGTAGGAAGACTTACTTCATGTAAAAGTCATGTTACTGACAGCTGCTTTTATATTGGAGGAGAATATCTTTTTTTGCAAAGAACACCTTTTCAAGTAATTTTCACTTTTGAGTCTAGAACACCAAGGCAGGAGAATGAGGTGTAACACAAGTAATCAGAAGTGGATTTATATTACTTTTAGAATTGGACATGATATGTCTTCTGTCATTGCTGCAAAACCCTGCCTAAGCACATGCTCTTATCTAATTTACCTTAGAAGAAGCTGAAGGAATATTCCTAATAATGTGTTTCTGTTTGCAAGCATGCTCCTGTGACCCGTTCTCTGTAAAATGGCCTGAACAGCAGGAGCTGTTAAGACAGAAATGCAAGTTCAAGTCCAAACCTGTCTGAGAGTGCCTATGCTACGGCTGATCCTGCTAAAGGGGATGACAAACCACTAGGGAGTTACCAAGTGAGTTCTAAAAAAAGGAAAAGGTCAATTTAGAAAGAAATGTATGTGACAAATGAAATTGTAACAGGAGGGAAAACAGTGGTAATAGAGACAGTGGTCAAAAAGAAAAGAGGTGTGTTTGACACCGTTTCTTGTATGTTCATCCCCTGTATCAAAAACTCTGTGTGGTCATGCCAGCAGCCTTCATCCAGCTCAGGCAGTGACTGGGCAGGTGCAACAGGTAGGATTCACAGCTGGGGGTGTGGTGGTTCCTCCCTACTGTGTGCATTAGCAGATGATAAGGAGCAGCAAAGTATACAGTAAGTGCCCGCATCTCCTACCGGGGTACGTGTGAGAGGGAGATTGTGTGTTTGACCATGGGTGGGTGGGTGCACAGCTTTGTATGCATGATTAGAACTTTAGGGGATTAGTGAAGAAAGGATCTTTGTTAGGTGTTTATTAACATTTTGTTTAACAATGTATTGCCCATACTGAACCTGAAAGTATATTCCACTGATTGCCAGTTAATTGTGTTCTATTAATAAATCAAGAAACCAGTTTTATTATAATTTGGTTTAAATGAAGTAAACTGAGCAGTTTTTCCCTGTTACACCATTAGGTTGTGATTGTAGCAGTTACATGATGTGTTACTGTAATTACGAGTCACAGAAGTTGTGTGTCAGTGGGAGGAGAGACAAATATTGAGGATGCAAAGACAATCTCAGTATCAATACAGTGGGATAGGACATTTCCATGACAGTCGTTGGGCAAAGCAGTGGCTGATGCTAGGCTACTGTGAGCTCTAATGCGGTCATTAATCTCAAGCATGACAGCAAGCATGCTGTTAGAACATGCTGAAATTATACTGGCCAGAGATGCTATTTCAGTTGTGGCTAATTAAACTCTTATTAGTAGTTCTTATGAATCCCCTATGGAATACATTGACTTCCTCAGATTTGTTCTCTTAACACAAAATGGCTTCCAAACATGGTTCTCAAAATTGTTAGGTTTGAACAAACACTCTGAACTTTGATGTTAAGCCTCCATGTTGAGTAAGGAACTAATGAAAACCTGAGCAACTTATTCTGACCTCACACTGACTCTGCTTTTTGGTGGAGTTTTGGGCAAGATAACTTTCTACCTGTACTTTCGTATGATTTCACACCTTGACATGCAGTTTTGCTTGTGCAGGGAATATGTGGTGATACGTGGCTGTCTGGCCATGTCCACAGCAGTATTTTGAGTGCAGTACGTCAGTTCTCAAAGCAGTAGCTTCATGAGATAAAATCCAGCTGCCTGGTTGCATAACTACTTAGAAGTTTCTGCCTTTCTCATGAGTAGGAGGTAAACTCTAGAGATGAGGTTTTTTTCTCCTTGCCTTAGAAGTCCTGAGGCATGTTTTGTCTCTGTGCTCTGTTTTGTTAGGCTGGAAGTGGCTAAACAAAGTGAGACTCAATTAAAAACAATAGATTTTGAACTGATAGCTCATGGAAAAGATGAGGAAGGGAAGAAGTTTTAAGCTCCTGATTCTATTTCCATTTGCCATGGGTAACTTTAGTCAAGGACTTAAGGATCACAAACCCAGGACTGGAAAGGACTGGAGTCTGGTCCCTTGCTTTGTGATTGAAAATGGTTTCTTTGTATCGGCCTATATTATGCCTATACAAATACTGCTTCAAAGCTTCACCAGCTGAGGTGAGTCTTCTGATTTTCAGCTTAAATTTATTCATAGACATTTTGTATCTGTTTTTTGCGTGCTGGTGTTATATTATAGCTTAAATAGTTTTAGCAATGCCTGTATTTATAGAAAGCAGTCAGAAATTTATGGAACAATTTCGATTCCAGTTTTGGTTGAGCTGTACCTGAAAGTATCTTAAACTGCCTTTCAAGCCCAGTTTGACAAGACCTGAACCAGATTGACTTAATGACATCAGACTATCCAAAACTTAAAACTGGAGAAATTGCAATTTTGACAGGTGCATGAAATATCCAGTTACTGATAAGGTGTGCACCAGTAACTGCAAACTGGATGCAAATTGATCATCACAGGGTCATGGAGCACAGTGAGAGTTTATTCTCCACATGAGTCAAGGGGAAGGGAAAGGAACAGTTATGCTCTCTGAAGTAATTTCTGTAGGAGAAACAGCTGTATACCGATTTTACTAAGACAGTTTCTTAGAATTGAGGACTGAAAACACAGGCCAAGGTTAAAAAAAATCCACCTGCATTTTAAGAAGAGAAAAAGTTTTAATTGCTGTAAGTGCTGTGGAATTCAGGTTTGATTTGAGATCTGTTCTGTAGACACTCATTTTTATCCTATAGCAGCACACTAACTAAGCTGGTGGTTATTAAGGATATGTGGGGTTTGGGAACATATATAAGATAGATCTGTGTGTACTCCATTCCTGTCAGACATCACCCCTGTGGGGCATCTGGCCTGTAGCTGTTTTATGTCTGTCTCTTGTGAACACTTTGTACTATTACATTCCCCCCCCCCCCCCCAATTCCCAGTCTAAAATAACTCTCTTCATATGATCTGCATTTCCACTGGAGAGCACTTGTAAAGTCAAGACATTTAATGAAACTGTTGATAAGAACATTACTTACGTGAACCTGTGAGAGTTCCTTTGTTATGCATATAGTTATTTTTGCATAATTTTACATTTTTATCGGGAAAGTTAATTATCTCCCTGTCCTGGGTTGGCCATATGACCTGTTTCTATCCCCAATCGTCCTCTTGCTTATGCTGGACATTAAGTTCTGCAGCTTTAAGTTGGTCCAAGGAAGACAGTGAGAGTGAAGGTGGAGGAAAAAAAAATACTCGCCGTTTGTCTGCAGGATACTACGAACCAAGGCCGAGAGAGCGGAGAGGCTGCATTCCAGCGGACAGCGTTATCTCTTTTCTTTTTTTTTTTACTCTCTCTCGTGTGTGGGTGCTGGACGAGCTCACAGCGGAGGGTTTTTTCCCTCGGATTTTTCCCGGCTTTTTGCAGGGAGAGACTTTGTTTCTTTTGCAGGGTATTTTTTCTTTTTTTTCCTCTTCCTGGGACTGGCTGGATCGCGTGGGCCCAGGACACCAGGGAACCCCCGGGGGCCCCCCCCCCCCCCACCCTCGCTGACTTCTACAGCCGGGCCCGGCAATCGGCCCCCCCACTGGAGAACTGAACCAGACTCAGAAGGACTCTGAATCTACCATCTCTTCAGAGGAAGGAGAGGTTTCATTGTTTTCATATTATCCAAATTTTTCCTATACTTGTAAATATTCTATTTGTTAAATAAATAGTTTTTTCCACTTTTCTCTAAGGAAATTCTTCCCGGACCAGTAGGGGGAGGGGCGATTGGAATCGGCTCTTCCTAGAGGAGACCCCCCAGAGGTTTCCTCCTAAATATTTGCCCTAAACCAGGACACTCCCTTACAATCCATTAAAATCCTCTCTATCTTATCATTTCTCATGTGATACTGAAGTGCTTCAACTTCACCTGGATTTATTTAATGAGAAATTTGACCAAATACATTTCCTTTGCTCTGGGTAGTTGGTGATCTTCTATGAGAACAAGTGAGTGACCCCTAAGTCACTTTGTATTTTTGCCTGCTTTTTATTTTGATTGTTTGCAACATGTATCTTGAATTATATGTGTAGAGAAGTTCATTGTTGCACATCCTTAACATGAATTTGTTTTCTAACTAATCATACAATATACAAAGAATTGCAATATAATTTATTGGTATGACTTTTAGGTATCAAAAGACATAACTTTATATGAGCATGGAAGGGATAAATATAGGGGGGAAAAAAAGTGTGATGTAAGAACAAGCAGACCACAGGGAAAGGAATGTGTCGACCTAAATTGCCAGGCATTTGTTTATTTATTCATTAAGCAAGGTTTAGAGAGGGGGTTTGAAAAAAAGAAATACTTGCGTGTTGCAAGAGGTTTAGGGGAAGTGACTGCTGAAATCAGAGTATAAATGTTTTGCAAGGTCAGTCCCTGGACCAGTTGAGTTAAAAAGGAGTAGAAATAACACAAAGTGTTTTTAAAAAGTAGGCTACAATACTAGATGTGTTTGCCGAGTTTTTGAATCTCTAGAATGTCATTCCTGGGCTATGCAGCTCTGCTCTTGTATTGGATACATTGTGCTGCACAAAGAGGTAAGTTTTAACTCCTGTCTCAAAGCGTATGTAAAGATGGTAACTAAAGCAATATATAAAGGCATTGTAGCTTTTTTTCATTAACATCTGACAACAATAATTGACATTTCTTCTGGCAGCATTTAGCACATTTAGTATTTAGTATCCTTTCACAGGATTACTTTCACCTATTTATTTGGATAACTACTGCTGTTATTAATCTGTTGCCCAATATTTTCAATGATTCACTATAAGCTACAACCAAACAACTGAAGTTCCATTAATTATGATTTTTAATTATTCTAATACCTAAAACCAGGAAGCAACTGGTAGATTAAAATAGAAATTCACATTTATAGAATATTTTGATTCTGTTTGGAATAACCTGTGTGATATGAGGAAGATGAATGATTATTACATTGACTGAAAAGCTTCTAATATATCTATTAACTGGCTGGTTTTAGTCAAGGAAATTAGATAAATATGTACAAGTATGCTTTTTTCATGTTTAAAGAGGTAGCTAGTATTCTAGTATCTTTGCAGAAACTTCTCATGTTTTCTGTTTCTCTGTTCAATGTACTTTTTTTGGTATGTGTATGCATTATTTAGTGTATCCTTAGTAATTTAATTTGTTTGCTTTCTGTCTGAGTTTCTCTACATAGTGTTGTGCAGAGGGTGCTCTGCGGTTTTGAGCTAGTGTGTCTGCTTGGTTCAGGTTGGTTGTAATTTTAGTCAAAAGTTATTAAAACCTTATTAATCAAAAAATCCAATGGATTTTACTTTGAAAAATTGAAAAATAAGGAAATTAAAGTAGTGTTATATCTTAATTAAATATAAATAAATACTGCCTCAAAGCAACTAATAGCCTAATTTGTTTGCAAAGAAGTGCAGAAAAGTTCTGGGATTAGAAATGAAAGCTTGCCTGTATTTACACTTTGTTTTCACAATGATGTCTTTAAGTCAGGTAGATTTGAAAGGGAATGTGAATGCATCAAAATTTAATTTATCCAGGACAACTATTACCATGGGTCATGAAGAATTCTTGTTCAAACTTCATGCTGAAAGTCTGTGAGAGTTGTTCTGAGAGCTGGATCTTGCACAAGGACTGAAAGCCACTTGTACCTGGATTTGTAATTGTACTTTGTAGAAGCTGCTACCAGCATATTGTTGGCAAAGCAGCTTGAGCTATTTCTAACTGAGGTCAAGTCACATGTAAATACTGATGAGTAATTCTAGCTCTCCTGGTCTGTCACTAAAGAATTTGAAGGTATCCATTCAGTGCATTCTTTCTAATATAGAAATAAAACCCTCTGGTATGGGTGAGTGCATGACGGAATTAATATAGTTTTGAAGTACAACCATCAGATTTCTTCACCTCAAGCCACTAAGAAACTGCATATAAATGTGTGTGTGTATATATATATATATATAGGGCAGGAGTGGGGGAGAATTGAGATAAAAAGATAAGACCCAGTGCATCTTAGTAATGGTGAAGAGACTAAGGAGACTATCTTTCATTTTGGGGGTGGATTTTAATGTAAACAAGGAGGAGTTCAGAGGCTGCATTCTGCACAACAGACAATAAACATATGATACAATTCAGAGGGAGGAATAGAGAAGCTCTCTCTGTACTCAAAAACCTATTTTTTAAAATATAGATTTCGGTGTGCACTCTCAGCTTGCGAACTAAAAGTGCTAATTAAAATTAGAATTAGAAACATTCTTTTTCTCACCATTACAAATAACTTTTTGGGTAAACTAACTATTTTAAACACATTTGAAAGAACTAACTAGAAGATTCCTGTTCATTTTGCATATTCCTATATTTTGCAAAAAATGTTAGAATTTGAATGTCTTCTCTTGCTAAAAAAGTATCTCCTATGTTTTTTATAGTAGCCTAGTACCCTCAAGTGCACAGAACAGTAATTTTTATTCATATGTAATCATTCATAGGAGGGAGAATACTTATCAAAGTAATTGAAAAAAATATGATTGTGTGGGCAAACTATTCCTTTAGCTCCTCAATAGTATTGTCAAAGCTTGTCTAAATCTGCTTTAGCCAAACTAAAGTTATTAGTGCTCCCAATTAACATTGTTTGCTTTATATTTTCAAAATGCCATACAGAACACTTAAAATTATACCGTTTTTTTTCTTGCAACAAATATCTTTTCCCCATTTTTAAAACAATTTTATAAAATTATGCCTCTAATTTGGTTGGTGCTCCCCTGACTGAAATATAACCAGTGAGTTCTCAAGGGTGTGTCTCTGTAAACTCAAGTAAAACTCACTTCCCACACTTTGGGGATTTCTAACACAAAGCAAGCAGATAAAATTCACGTTCTTCCCCATCAGCTATTTAATGTATAGTTGTGATCTCTGCAGTACTACATCCTCTCAGGAGGAAAGATTCCAAACATTTTTCCCATAGTCCTATTTCCAGGCAGAACCTGGACATCCACAGGAAGGTTTCAGTGAGAATACTTCTGCTTTCTCAAACATGTGGCTTTACAGCTAAACTGGGGAGAGGAAATCTGTGCCATGTGTCTGCTGAGTATTGAATCCACTCACCAAGGATTTTTCTTCTCTGGTGGACATTTCTTCTCCCACTTACTTTCTATTCAGTGCTCTTATTCTTTTTCCAAGGCATCATTTCTCAGGGCTTGTTTTACTTATTTGTCATGAATGCTCCCCTTTCATGTTCAGATGGAAAACAGACGTCATTATGTTTAATGAGCTAGGCTGTTCAGATTCTGTCACTCTGGGTAAAGCTTCAGCTTCTAAAATGTGTACATTTCAGTTACCCAAGCACCGAAAAATAGTCACTAAAGTTAGGTCAATTATTTCTTGACAAAATAATTTAGTCTTTCATTAACAGCTTTCCAACATTTTCTTCTTTCCCATTTAGTCTGACTTTTCTTATTCTCAAGCTGTTGAGGAACTTCCTAATAAAATTATTTCTGGTTCATTTGTTGTAGTTCATATGAACTTGGCTGTGCATTTCATGTGCACTAAAGAAGGCCCAAAAGGAGCTTTAAAATATTGAGCTAATAAGAAATACCAGACTGCACCATCCACTCCCCAAATTGAGTCAAAATACTTAGAAGGTAAAGGTCAGCGTGAACACCCAGAATTAATTATATTGTGTAATAAGAAATTTGTAAGTAAGGAACAAGAGAACATAAGTTTTGGAATGTCAGGTGGTCTGAGCCTAGAGAGAAGGTTTAGGCAATGCAAAGGTGAGAGAAGGTTTGGCAGAACTTAATCAAATGCCATACGAAATAATGTCTGTAAAGGTAGTGGTGGCTGGAGAAGAAAATAGTTGAAAGGAAACCACAAAGTGCACAGAGTTGTTCTCCGTGGAAGTGGAAGGACAGGCCTGAAACAGCTCCTGCAAATGGAAGGGTAGGAGGTGTCTTCGGTTGGAACCAGAGCACTGATCTCATCTCAGTAACTAAAATCTGTTTCATGTACCATCACTGTCCTGGGTGGTTTCTTGGCACCTGGCTATTCCTGTGTCCTTCTAAATGTCTGTTCACATTGCTACAAAACGTGGATCCTTGACAGTTTCCTGTTTTGTGCTGATTCAGGAGAAAACACATGATGGTTTGATCACAAATGGCCCCAGGATTTCTTGCTACATTTTCTATTGCAAAATTGTTGTGGTGTTGGTCGCATGTACTTCAGTCATCAGTGTTTTTCTTTAAAACTTTTAGCTTGTGAAGAACCTCCCCCGAGGAGGATAAAAGAAGTGCCTACTAAAAGATGGGACAAGCCTCCCTATCCACATGGTACTCAAGCAACATACAGTTGTCGACCTGGATATGTAAAAATTGGACGAGTTGCGTTTCAGTGCATTGATGGAGTGTGGAAGCAGCTGCCCCCAGTGACAGAATGTAGAAGTAAGTATTTATGCAAGATATCTGCAAACATTTCATCTGGCAGATCATATTACTTGCCAGTGATGTCAATGTGAAATTGTATACTTGTCTGTAAATTACTTGTTTCTTCACTCTTTAAAATATCACCTTAAAAAGTATGTGTGCATAAGGGACTTCTTTTGAGTTCCTTTTTCCAGTTCAAGGGATTTTTTTTTCTTTACAGAAGGTTTTATTCTAGGCTAGTCTTATTAACCCAATTCACACTATTAAAATCAGTTATTAAGTTCTTAGAAACTTGCTTTCAAAATTTTTAGTCTAAGCAGAATAAAGCACAAACCTAGCTTCTGAATGCGAGTCAAGAAACTGGTTTATTCAACTAGTTCTATGAAAGATATAATTTCTTGCAAGTGGGAAATTATTTTTCCCTGCGTTTTCTTTTGAGCTGTAATTCACAATTAGGGTGAGAGCTGCTATTTATTATCTCTAGCATACTGTGCTGAGAGTTTGCAAGAATCTCACACCTTCATTCAGAATTCATTTCTGAAGAAATTGAAGTTTGTTTTAATTAGTCAGGCAGACAATTATTTTCTGTAATAAATGAGCTTAAAGTACAAAGGAATTTTAGAAACAAGGCGTTATTCTTGTGTATCTAACATACAAAAATTTTACTAGTACAGTACAATTATTTGATTTGATAATATAAATATAAGTCCTGGGTGTCATTCAAACAGAGATTGATACACACTGTGAGTAAGGATTAATAAGTTGCTAATAGCTTTTTTTACATTTTCCACTTAGTCTCTGTCCCAGCGTTTAGATTTAATTGAGTAACTCGTCAGTGAACACCTATACAAAATTTGGTGTCGTTTGTAGCGTGCTTAAGCAAATGCTGCCACCCAGTGGGCAGCTGGTGCCACCGACAAGAAATGCATGGAGAGGGTGGAGGGGATGCCCTGCCACAGGCTGAGGGAACATGATCTCTTGGCAGGACAGAAGACGGAAACATGGAGCATGAGTTTCCGTTTTCTCTGTATCCCACTGGAGCAGGTTTAGGGCCTTCTCAAACATATCTTTTTTGGAAGAAATGAAAGAACATAGATATGCCCCAGGAATTAAATTGCCTTGCTTAACAAGAATCAGGAAAGATTTCTGCAGAGGACGGGTAATCGGTTTCAGCTATGTAGTTTCTTTTCCACATTATAATATCAGAAGGGATGAGTGACAGGGAGGGTGTGTTCATCTTTGCCACTCTTTTGGGAATCCAAGGCAAAGAATTAGGGCCAGGCCATATGGAAATTCCTGTAGGAAGTTTTGAGCAGCAACTAAAATAACTCCTGTGGCTTGAGATTGCCCCATTTCACTCAACACAATCCCCATCAGATTGAGGAAGTTTCATTTCTAATCATGGATGGATTCTCTAGTAGTGGCTTTGGACCAGATTATGTCACAAATTGTATGAAAATTGCCATAAATTTTTCATAAATCTGCATATGAGTTCAGCCTTTTAAAAGGAATAATTGCTAATTTATTTTTTGTTGGTTTTTTTTTGTTGGTAGGTTGGTTTTGTCTTGTTTTTTTTAAATACACATATTCAGTATGTTATCACTAAAATCTTTGGAAATAGTGATAAAAAGGTTAATCAAATTTATGCTGAACATTTCTGAGTTTTTGAAAGGCCCTGAAGACCCATTCTCACTTCTAATCAGTGGGAAAATGCTGTCTTTCTCATTTTCACCTTCCTATGTATGGAATAAGTAAGGCTTTTTCCATTTTTTTCTTCTTTTAACCAGATAAGCCCTGTGGACATCCTGGAGACACTGAGTTTGGTTTCTTTGAACTTACTAGTGGAAGTGAATTTGTGTTTGGTGCCAGAGTTGAGTACAGGTGTCATGATGGGTAATGCTTGTTTAATTCAATATATGGGAATTAACAAAAGTTGTTAATTATACTGTCAGTTTTAGATTTGTTCTCTATAATGCAGCTTACTAATACTTAATGCTTGTATATGTTTTGTAAAAAATGTTTGAAGGTATACATTCTGGCAGACTCACCAGTGTGTCCTTAATGAATGCTTGAAAGAAATTCTCTGTTCATCTTCTCCAGTTAAAATTACAGCAAGTCAAATACCTGGTATTGTGCCTGTGTCTGGATATTTTCCTCTTGAAAAGCAAATCATCTTTGCTTCAGTGTTTAGCCATGCTTGTTTAGTTATTATATTACTGGAATCTAGACTGAGTTTCCAAAGAGAGTTTTAAAATCAATACTCTCCTTAATCCCTTCAGTTCCTCACTGTCATGTCAGGCTAGCTGTCCTTCCTCTATGTGCATTTGTTATGTAGGCAAACTTGGTATCTCTGTCATGAAGAAGCCTTCTTACTTATTCCTTCCTACTCTATAATTTGATTTTATATTTTCCCATATGCTATTAGAAGACAGCAAAGAGGGAATATGCAGAAAACAAACCTAGTCCATGTTGGCACATCTTGGTTATTCTATGCTGGAGCACCTCAAGCCTTCTTCCTTTGCTTCAAAAACAGCAGCACTGTTGTTTTTGTCACATAATGAAACTGTTTTAGCATTTTTTTTTCTTTTTATTTGGTAAGATACCAGATGCTCAGCCAAAGGAATTACCGTGAGTGTCAGGCAGATGGATGGAGCAATGACATTCCTCACTGTGAAGGTAAATGGAGTTTGACATTTAATTCTCTGTCAAATTGGTTTTTTATCTGTCTGATACTATCTAAAATAGTCTGTGATTGCTTTACTAGTATTAATTCACGTATGTTTAAATTCAAGTTAATCTGCAGTGAAGCTCTTACAGTGACTGGTCAGCTCTTTTAGTCCAACAAACTTTTGTTCATGAAGTGGAGTTCTGTCACATCCAGAGTGGCTTAAAGCTCTGCCTCACCTATAAGCCCTGATAAAGTCACTGCCTGCAAATGCCATTTGGGATGATATGTTTCAAACCAGTGTGAAGGCATGTGTGTTTTTAGCTACTTTCCTCCTCCATCCTTGTGAACAGCCTAACCATTAAAATTTTTTAGTCTCCCTATTAGCACACTGTGGAAGACATTAAGTAAGCAAGAGTGAGAGCAAGAGGGACACAGACATCAAGATTTAATAGACTGTATGGTTCAGATGATGCTTCTCTTATTTTAGAAACCTTTTTACCAGTTTCAAACCTGTATGATCTGAAAAAAAGGTTCATGTTCTTCCCAGAGATAATTTTTAACATATATGAGTAGCAGTGACATTTTTTTTTGGATCAAGAATCTGATGTCAGGAAAGGGTCTCTAAGAGCCACAAATGAAAGTAGATGTCTTTCCCTTGTCTGGAGTTTGTTGTCTGTGTTTTGACATTTCCTTGGATTTCGGTACTTCATATTTAGGTTACTGGATTCTGAGTGCCCTCACACGTAGGTGTTAAGGTCTGTCTGCACCACATGGAGCAAGGGTTTCCAGCATTTTTTGTCATGTCTCACCAAGATATTTCAATTTCAAAATCCTCCTAAGTTATTTCTGTCATGGTTGAGTTTTCACTGAAATATGATAGGCTATGAAATTGCCTATGAAAGAAAGTATTTGTGTGTGAAGTACTCAAGAGACAGACTATAGCTCACAGAAAAGGCAGATGACTTAAGTTGGCAAATGTCAGAGAGAAGTAGCTTTGGTAGACAAAACAGAAGCCACTTTAGTACCTACTCAGTGATATCCATGAGAACATTTAAGAATGAGCTTTGATAGTAATTTCCCGCCTTAATAAGAAATATCTGATGACATAGGTTAATTCCTCCCTTTTTGCAGGTACAAAACTGGGAGGCACAAGAGGTCTAAACTAATCTCTGACACTGTGTTTGTTTACTTTAATAAAATAATTGCTCTGACATCCTTAACTAGAATTTCAGTTAATGACTGAACCATTGTTGCAGGCAGTCTGTAATGCAGCACTTTTCCGGATATCTGTTCATAGCAAACTCAGTTTGGCACAACTCTAAACAAAGTCAACTGATTTTGACAAATTTTAATGCTTTCCGTCAAGGCTCAGCCACCCATCTATAGAATGCAGGATCTTAGGATATTTAGATTGGGTGAGGTAGTCTAATTCAGTGGATGCCCTGTCTTTGGTGCTCAAGGCACGAAGTGCAGAAGATGATGAGAGAGGGTCTAAAAGCTTCTTCCTATGTCACTGTCTTGCCTAGGGCTTTGTATTACACTTGCAAATGGTATCTGGATACATAGGTTGATTGTATATTTTTTAAATGTGTAAGGAAATTACAGTGATTTTCCCGAATTTTAACTTTTTTGTGTGTCAGCTGGTTTTACGGAATAGACATCAAAATTACTTTTTTTTTCCTTTCCATGTTTTGTTTTTCCAGTAATAAAGTGTTTACCTGTACAAGAACCTGAAAATGGAAGGATAATTATGACTGGTGCATTTGAGCTAGGCCAAGAATATTCCTTTGGCCAGGTTGTAAATTTTGAATGTAATGCAAAACACAAGCTTGTTGGAGCTGAAGAAATCATTTGCTCTGCTAATGGAAAATGGAGTAACGATGTGCCTCAGTGCAAAGGTAAAAAGGGCACTATTTGCTATATGCAATCAAGAAGCTTTATTCTCACAGACTCCTAAATACAGACTACCATATGGGAAGTTACAAAGTTTTCACTTCACATCAGTTAAGCATAGTCTGTCTGAAAGATACATATAATAATATTGGATACTGATATAATCATAATAGGCCATCTGTGTGTTCCACATTTTTCCCACCCGCTGTATGTTGTGCCAGGCTGCAGTCAAATTCTTTGCATAAGAGCCTGCATAAGAGTTAACCACTTCAGTGTTGATTTAACCAAAGTAATCAGAAACAACTTTGAATCTATGTGAACCAAGTTTAGTGAACAAGTAGGATTTTAGTTCTTAGGGTGTATGGAGTACCAAAAAAAAAGTGTTGGATTTTTCTTTCCTCACACTAATATGTTTGGAAAAGTTGGAAGCTTCATGTTTAGTTTTTACAGAACCCCAGAATTAGTGAGGTGGTGTGGGTCCCTCAAAGCAATTAGCTCGGGCAAGTTGCTCAAGAACATGTCAGCTTTTTATATCTCCAAGGCTGGAGATCCATAGCTTCTCTGGGTAACCCACTGCAGTGGTTGAACTCTCTTTAGTAAAAACTTAGAAGTGGCCTTTCCTGTATTTCAATTCATACCTGGTGCTTCTCACTGTATGGCTGGTGGCCAGTGAGAAAGGTCTGGTTTCATCATCTTTACTTCTACCTGTCCCACTGGAGCAAGGAATTTACACATGCAAAAAAGACTGTCCCTCCTCCTCCAAGCCTTCTTTACTCCAGACTCTCTTAAACCTCTTTGTTAGTTTTTCTAATTCCTTAATTATCTTCCTGCCCCTTTACATCTCTCCAGGTCAGAATTCCCTTTAGAAGAAAGATAGGAACTCACTGGAGCAGATCCAGTAAGGGACAGGATCACCTATTTTGGTCTGCTGGCAACACTTTTCCTAGTGGAGCCCAGGGTGTTTTCTTTGCTGCAAAGGCCCATTGCTACCCCCTGTACAACTTGTCCATCAGGACCACCAACATTTTTGCTGCAAAACTGCCTTTTAACTGGTCAGCCCCCTGCTGTCCTGCCTGCAGCTGGTACTGGTGGATGGGGTTATTCTTCCCAGTTTCTGAACAGAGAATGGATGCGATTGGATAAGTATAAGAACGAATCCCAGGAGGATTATAGCAACAAACACTTAAATATTCCGAACATCATGTTTCTTAGACTTTTTTTCTATGTTAGTTGATCATAAAGTATGTGTTTATAAGAGTAGAATACAACATGTCAGGATGGCAAATACATTTATGGTTTGTTAACAATTTCAATGCTGCATTTTGATGCTTTGAAATCCCCATTTATTATATTTTGTACAGTATGAAGTGGAATTAAACATATATGCTTGTAACATTTGCAGAATATAGTGAATTTCATTAAACAATGACAGTTCCCATGAGCTATATTTTATTCTAAATACAAAGTAAATTTAGTAAAAGAATCCGAGAGAACTCTTTGGTGTCCTGTTCTGTGACCTAGGATACAAAATATCGACTGTCTTCTGGCTTTATGAATGATTTTTAAGAAACTGCAAGATCTTGGTGGTTTTATTGGATTTGACAAGGAACTGGGAACAGTGATGTTCTTTTATAGATATTAAGCATTCTAGTGCAAGTTTTTCAGATACTTGAATTCTTTTCTCCTTTTGATGTCATCATTTAACTCAATCTACTGGCTCTGAGAGAATATTAATTTGTTGGAAATTACACAGAAATTATCTGAAAAATTAAAAATTCTAAATTTCAGCTAGCCTAGTGTCTTAATTTGGAGTGTCTTCTGCCTAATCTATTGATTCTGGAATCCATTAAAATCCAAAGCAAAGTCCTGAAATCTTTCTTATGAACCAATTTGCAATTGAAGTTGTGCTGCACCAGGTTCCACCTGGAACCCAGAATCAAGTAAGTGCTCAAATAAGTTCCAAACAGCTTCCAAATGCAAATGTTTCCCTGAATTCAGATTAAAGAAATAGCCAAACAAAAAAACCACCAAATAACAACAACAAAAACACAAAACACCCCACAAAAACCAAACAAACAAACAAAAAAACCCCAAACCCTTAAATTTTATTATCACAGAAATTTATTCATAGTGAATAAAAATTAAAATTCCTGGATTTTTGTCAATTTCAATTTCAGAAATTAACTGTGATGTGCTAGAAATTCCACATGGATATGTCCGTTCTCCAAAGAAGTCATACAAGGAAAATGAACTAATGCAGTTTTTCTGTGAAGAAGGATACAAATATGGTAACAGAGCAGATGCACTGTGCACTGAATCAGGCTGGAATCCACCTCCCTATTGCACTGGTCAGTCTTGCCTAAAAGGGTTTTACACTTTAGTTGGGTTTGAAAGTAATTTTAGAGATTAATAAGTTCATTCATAACATCCAGTCAATATCTGTGAGAACAGGAAGGATTAAGTGCTGAAGGGACCAAGCAACTGGGTAAGAGTTTTCCATGAAGAGCAATAGCAAAACCAGAATATTGTTGTGAATCTCTACAAATTAATATATTTACAAAGCTAAATCTCCCTATTGTTTTTTAATTCTCAAATGCCTTCTGAGCAGTTTATATGACAAATCCATAATTCCTGATGCTAGTCCTGTTTGACATCAGGCTTCTGGGGCATGGATTTTACTTTAGGTTCATTCCATTACAGTGCTTAAAGGCTATATTTAAATCTCCAAATTCTACAAACAGAAATATGTGTATCTTATCCCAGCTGCAACAGTTTGATGAAATTTTGGGGAATTTTCTTCAAGAAATTGCCAAAATCTTGAAATTGGAGAAAAAAAAATTTTGCAACAAGGCAATATTGTAGGATTTTATGCACCACCCACCTTCCTGGGACCTCTTCCAGAAAGACTTATTTAAAAATAAAGGTTTGTTGTCAGTCTTGGGGCCCACTCAGTTTTTGATCTTTCTGATTCAAGATTAGTAATTAATATGCATCGCCTACAGTTTAAAAACATACTGCTTTTGAGGAGTGCCAAAAAAACATTCTTCTAGACACTGATATGCTGGGCTCTGGTACATGGGGTGTACTCAGATAGTGGTTCTGGATCCTACTAGGTTTATCACAGGACCTAGAGGACTCAGCAGTGCATGCATGAAAACAGCAAAACCTCACTACACAGCACCAACCTGTAGTTACCTTACAGTCATCCCCTCCCAGCCCTCAGGGTGTTGGTGATGTTTTCTGAATTGGAAGAAGATACAGAAAAGCAAAAGACAGACTCTGGTTTATAAATATATTTGCCTGACTTATCTGAGCAAAAAGATATCTTGAGATTTTTAGAATAAGATTATTGATTTTTTTCAGTTGTTGAAATACTTCCCGTGTCAGTGAAGGACACTAATTTTAATCACACAGCCTCTGACTGATCAGTTCCTAGTCAAGTATAATTATTTCTGCATTTAGGAGCTGCCAGTGAAACTGCCCTCCTTTGGGATAGTGTCCATAAACAAACCCAGCATAGCCCAGCAGCAGAATGATCTACTGGAAAAAATTAGCCAGGTTTAGTTTCATGGCTTCCAATTCTTCCTCCAACCATTCTCTTGCAATTAAGTGTTCGTCTTCTAATTAACATAACATCAGTAACAGCTGTCACTCTTCTCTTACAGGACCACACTTTTCTAAGAGTGAGTAAGAAATGTAACCATTTCTTTTCTCTAACATCTCTCTAACAATTTTATGCAGTTATGTTCAATTTAATATGAAAACAAGGACTTATGCAATAAATTTAAACATGTTCATTTTTTTTCTGTTTTTATTTAGAAATTGCATGCTCTCCTCCAGTAATTTCCTCTGGGAACTTTAGACCTCAAAAAGACAAGTACACGCTGGGTAATACAATTACAGTAGAGTGTGATGCTGGGTATCATTTTAAAGTGATGACTGGCAGAACCACAGCTGAATGCACCAAGAATGGTTGGGTGCCTGATCCAGCTTGTGTCCGTAAGTACCTCTCATGAATGATGTTACAACATAGAATTGTTGAAATTATCTCAGAGAAAAGAAGTCAAGAGCAAAATTTGAGGAGCATTAGATAAAACAGTTGCTTATTATTTTTTTCTTTGTGCTGTAAAGCTTAATTTGATGGTTTAGAGAAATCACCTGTAAAAACAGTGGTATAATCCAGATTGACACTGTGTTTTTTAACACAGGTTATTACCTATTACTGTATTTGCAAATCTGTTAGAATGTGCTGTAGTCAGTTCACTGTCAGGAAGGTTGGTGCTCCACCCAAGGAATAGCATCCCAGTCAGGATTTAAAGTAGCCAAACCACAGGTAATGATTGGAAGATCCCTGTCCTTGTAGTATCACAGCTCTAGCGTTTTACTTGGCCTTGTAATTTGGGGCTATGGACAGTCACAGGATTTTATCTGTTTTATAACCTGTCAGATAAAAAAGCAAGGTATTTTTGATGGCTGATGAGTTCTTTCTAGGGTTATACTTCCCATAACTGCAATGATAGTTTTGCCCAGTAGGCACAGTATAAAAAAAAATACATATAAATTAGCAGCTAGTTTCATAACTTAACACTTGTTGATCTTTGGTCACTGAAAATACAACTTAGAATGTGAGAGAAACCCTGATGAAATCAGTATTGTAAATGAACCTTTGGATAAGATGATTTGAGCTATTTCTGAAACATGCTTTTTTAGTATCTGTGTTATTGTTTTCTCTGTATCAGTTGGGTTCTAAAATTCAGGTATCATTCTGAACCCACTTCACTCATTATTGAATGGGCTGTGCAGCGAGTGATCTGCTCTGCTCTGGCATTAGGCTCTGGGTAAACTTGAATGGAAGCTTCTGAGGATCTCCTCTTTCTATCCTGGACTTGCCCCTGGAAAGGGTCAGTTCTTTTGTAACGCCATGGGTGGTGTGGAGTGGATGAGGTCTCTGCATTTACCAGAAGTGTCTCTATGACTCTGAGAGATCACTTTGGCCAGAACTGCAGCATTCTCTGCAGGCAGACCTTTCCTACCCCTGCCAGTGGCTGGCAGTGCACACACTTGCCCACTTGCTGGATAGCTCGGGCATTACCAGAGATTCAGAACCGCAGAGGCTGACATGTAGAGTTCCAGAAATATCTATTCCAGAGAGTTCCATAGGTGAAAGAGGACGAATGACCCCAAGCGTCCCTTGTAATAGGGACACTTGGCCAATGGTCAGGGGACGCAGGGGCGGAGAGAGGGCAGGGGGATACAGTAACCACTAATGGGGGAAAGGGAAGGGTGGAGTGAGGGAACAGGTCAAGGCCAAATGAACAAAGGAGGATTAACATATTAAGGTGAGATAGCTTAGGGAGAAACCACTCAATTCAGAGGGGTATTTCAAACCAGGAGCAGTTCCACCAGTGTGTCTCTGCTGTTTTGGGACCTATGGGCTCTGTGGTAGCTCCCAAGGTGGACTCTGCCACCCCAACACTTTTGTGGAACCAAGAGAAGAAAATTAAAGTGCTGCAACTTTAAAATAAAAACGAGAAGACTCAGGAAGAGCTTTTGGTGCAGGATCCTAAAAGTTATATTGAAATGACTCCTGTCACTTCCAGTTTTAAGAGTGCACAGTTTAGTTTCTGTATCTGAGCCAGATGACTGGGCTCCCTCTAGAGTCAGAATAGTAACTTTAGTCAAGACCCTCTACAGTGTCATGAATACTAACATTTAGTCTCATTGATCATGCCCAGGAGTCTGCTGAGGATGCTGGCTGGATTTCTGTTTGGTGCAGTGGAATTGAGCGAAGTAACATAGCTATAGGCACTTACAAAGACCCCAGGAGCAGAGTGCGATTGTTCCTGCACTCCTTAGGATCTGCCAGGGTTTGCAGTCCTGATTCTGTCCATTTCTGAAAACCCTCAGATGATGAAGCTGAATCTGAATTAATTGTGTCCTGAGCTTTTTATTATGCATGTGTTGATATTATTGCTGTTACATTCTATTTCAAGGGAAACCATGTGACTACCCACCTATAGAAAATGGGAAGTTAAGTGATTCACAGGAGTACCTCAGACGCAATTACTTTCCAAAAAGATTTGGACAGACTGTAGATTACCGCTGCCTCGATGGCTATTCAACCCCCACTGGAGCTTTCTGGGTTCGAATTACCTGTTCTGAAATGGGCTGGTTTCCAGAGCCAAAATGCCTGAGTAAGTAGATTTCCACTATATGCTCAGTTCTGTTATAATAATTATCAAAGGTCTGTGCAGCAGAACTTGTTCCAATGGAAGACAAGACAAAACAGTTTCTGAAAGTCAAACTGCTTTAGCTGACCCCTGAAACTGCACCCTAACTGTCTTCCTCTCCGCAGAGCACAAACTGTCAGCTAGGGACACTCTGAAATTATGCTTTTATATTTTGAAATTGTTTTCTCCTGAAAATATTAATTAAAGTAAGAAATATATAGTAAACCTTCCTCTTTTCTGGTGTCTGGGTAACGTGCAAGTGTATACTTTCAGCTGCACACACAGAGTTTCCGCTCCATGTAAATACATTCTCCCTTCTGTGGCTTGGGCACTTTGGCACTTAGGCTTTGCCCTCTCTGAGAACCTTTTTTCTGGTCCCTTTGGAAAACTTTTAGAGCTGAAAAGGTGTCACACTTCTGCAATAAGCTGAAATTGATTATGATAACAGCAAGAGAACCAGATGCACTGACTCAGATATTAAATTAATTAGACTTAAAATTAATCTAAAGCGATACGATGAGGCCTCCTCTCACACATCTTCAGTCACAGCAAAGCTCCTACCTACTGGTAGGGCACAAATGTGGATTACAAGAGGTTGCTCTTTCCTTGTTGCCCTCAGTGGAGTGATGCTCAGTGCAAGAGATGAATGGAGCCCCTGCCTGGAGGAAATGAGCGGCACTCAGGTAACACAATATAATATTCCTTCAGCCATCTGCCTTATGTCTGGGCTCTTGGGGACAGGAGACCTTTGAGCCAGCATGCTAAGCTGTTGCTAAAATCTCCAGAGCAGGTTTGAGAGGCTGCTACAATTTCACAGAGACTATAAAATCTCCTGGAGGCAAATGCTGGAATTCTCTCTGGGCATACATCAACATTTTAGAGACATACAAGGCCAAACTGATGTGATAAGCACTGAAGCAAGCCAAGCTTGCTTGTGAACAATAAGTAAGAGGTTTTTGGTTACTAGGACACCTCATATCACTTCATGTAGTGACTTCCACTTCTGTTTCTGTGGTCCATTAATCACAAGGCACTGAAACAAAACATGTTTTCATTCAGATTTGCACACAGTGTCTTTTTGCGATATGAGGCTACAGAAAGGTGCTTGGAGGCCTGATTGTTAGTAATTGTCTTCCTAAGGATTAATTTCCCTCAGTTCTTGCTGTGGAAATTTCTGAGGTTAAATGTACTTTCTTTCCTTCTTTAGAAAAATGTTCCATCAGAGGGCTGGAAAATGGTTATTTCCCACGCCGCAGCTGGGATGATTTTTACAAGGAAGGTGAAAGAGTCAGATATGGCTGCCACAATGACTACCAAGCTCAGCATGAAGAAGTCACATGCACAAGGAATGGCTGGGCACCTGCTCCGAGATGTACCCGTAAAAGTGAGTGTGCTTGTATTTTGGTGAGGTTTCTAAAACTATTTGTTGTAATGGTAATTTCTTAAAACAAAGACTCTCCTTCACAGAATGATTTAGCAGCAAAGAATTTAACATACTACAAAAGTTTTATCTTAGAATATAAGACTGAAACATCCAACCAAGACTTCCATCCATTTAAACAACATATTACACATTATGTATTAACAAGATATTAAATTAAAAATGTATTCAATTGACCATGTATTAACATATTTTCTAAATCCTACTGCTTCTTCTATTGTTATTCTTCTGCTGTGATTTTTATGCGTGTAGTTTAGCAGTGCTTTACTTGGAAGAAATCTTCTCTCTTTCAGAAAAATGCCAGAATATAGTTTTTGAGAATGGCTATTTAAACTCAGGGAGGACAACATTCCATCTAAAAGAAAAGATCCTGTATAAATGCTTTGCTGGCTTTGTGACTCCAGAAGGACAAGAAACAGGACTCACACAGTGCCAAGACAGTGGCTGGTCTCCACCTCCAAAGTGCATCAGTGAGTAGCTAAAGGTTTCAGAGCTTCCTGTCATTGTCACCAGTGTGTCCTGTAGACATGGCGTCCTGTGGACTCAGGGATTTATCACCTTGATTTGTAGAGGTTTCTTACTGGGAAGAGGGAGACTCAGAGGGCTGATCCTCCAGAAGTTAACCTCTCTCATGTTCCAAGAAATAGAGAGAAAACATGAAGGATCTTTTTGGAGCTCTTTAGCACTGATATAATGGTAATCACTGATCTCTTCAATGGTTCTTAGCTGACACAAGGTACATTTGCCCTAATTTACCCTAAATTTACAATTTATGAAGCAACATCTGTGAACCAAGGCATTCTGACAAGAACTTTATTTAAATGTGACCAAACTAGACAAATAGGATTCATTATTTCAAATTTCCTTCCTCATCTGAACAGAGGTGTAGTACAGTAACAGACTTAATTTTCTATTGTTATATGTTGGCCATAATATTGACCAACTTTAGCCAATATTTTATCTTGTCCTTTTATTTCAGACTGCCTTTACCTAGGATTTTTGGCTTTTTTCTGACCCATTCACAACTGACCATGGGAACAGCAGTACAAATAATTTGCTATGGCACCCAATTTAAAACTAATGATAATAATATGTAGCAAAGGGAATTAATTTAAGGAAGAAGTATTTTTGTTAAATATTACTTCTAGACACATTTTGGAAGATTACTGCAATGGATAATATGTGAATACACTGCATGTTCTACAATAATAATCTGGCAATGCAGAATTATTGATACCTACAGGGATGATGCTTCCAAAGGGGAGTGTTTCTGAATAACTAAATGCACTAAATTTGTTTTATTCTACAGAATCATGTAAAGCACCAGGGGACATTTTGATTCACCACACAAACAAAACTGTGTTTATGCCCGAAGATACAATTGAATATTCATGTTTGGAGGGATATAAAACTAGAAATAACATGCCAACTGATACTACAATGTGTGACAAAAACGGAGAATGGAGACCAGCACCCCAGTGTCATGGTGAATATTTTTGTGTTTGCTAATCAGTTTGACTCTCTATATACACTCTGTGAATCTTTTTTCTTTAAGCCTTCCTTTGGTTTTGCTCTAACAGTAGCATTTAATGTAGTTTCTGTAGGTTGTCCACTATATGCTAAACTACTTCTTCTCTGTAGAAATAGAATGTGCACTGCCACCATTGCGCAATGGAGATTTCTCTCCCAAGGAAGGTAAATACCACAGTGGAGCTGTTGTGAAATTTACCTGTGCAAACAAATACATAAGGGTGGGACCTGCCTATATTCAGTGCTACCACTTTGGATGGTTTCCATCACCACCAGTGTGTCAAGGTAATTCTTCTGCAATAACTGAAACTGAGTTGGTAAATGGCTTGCACAAAATATTAATCAGGTTATTGACTTCCGTGTTTGAAGAATTTTTTATTGTTCAAAACAACATAAATAATGTGCAGTATGGTATTGATTAATTTGAGTAATGTCCTCTCTTACTATATTCCAAAGGTCCTAAGTTTTGGCATTGCCTAGTATTAATACCCATCAGATATTGCATCCTGTGCTCCTTTTTTCTGATCACATGAAATTGAAGGAAAAAAAAATTGTTTTGGAGATGACAGAGCTGCACCCAAACAAAAGTAACCTAGTGAAGGATTTTCCTGTGAAATTCTTAGTTTCATAGAAGGATGAACAAATTCATGCAGAAGGAAAAGTATGTACTTCTGTACTTAGCATCCTTTCCAACTTAGAGCAGAAGTTCCTGGCATCTGGGAATTTCTCGTGCTGGTGCTGAGCCCTCCCATGATGTGTATAGGCTTTCACAAAGCTTGAAAGGAGGAAGGGACTTCCTGTTCATCCCACTCAATCAGCTGCTTTGGTGACTTTCACTCTGTCATCCTTGTTTTTGCTCACCTTCTTTTGCATTTAAAAGCAAATCTATTTCACATATTTGACTTTTTAGCTCAGGGGCATTTTAGCACTTCTACTACTAGCACTTCTAGCAGTAGAATTTAGGAATTCTACTCACTGCATCAAATGTGAATTGCTTTCATATACACTCTCTGTGTGTGTGTATATATATCACTTGCTGAGTGATTTTTGGACATAGGTTATTCCTTGCAGAATTGTCAATTTTCTTTGAAGAATACTTTGAAGAACTTTGAAGAAGTTGCCATTCTTGTAACATTTTTTTTCTCTTAAAACTGGCTTGGTTTTATCAACCACTTTTCTCAGAGCAGGCACGGAGAGTGCATGGAAGTGAGAGACAAGCTGAGCCTGGGTCACACGTATCTGTTTGTGATCTCCAGCCCAGCACAGATCCAGATATTTAAAGACATAAATCAATGACCTATTCAACCCGTTAATATTCCTCCACTTAAAATGATACATTCAATTTGTTTTATGTTGTACTTAACGTATAACTGTGGTGAAAGTACTGAGTTCAGAGCATAGATTTGATCTCTTGATTGCAGTGAGTGTCAGAGGCTGCGGACCTCCCCCTGAAATTACCCATGGAAGTATTGTTGATGGCTCTGTGGAACAGTACCAGCATGGGGACAGAAAGCAATATGAATGTAGCGGTGAATTTAAGTTGGTTGGATCAAAGGAAATAGAATGTGTTGATGGACAGTGGTCACCTCCTCCGTCTTGCATTGGTAATCTACACAACTCTTACTTCTGAGAAATCTGTAATTTTCTGCAGGCTATTACATCATAGATATTTTCACAATTAAAATTATATATTTGCAGATGTAATGTTGTGTTCAAAGTAATAAAATAATAAGATAAAATTGTGTGACAAGCCATTACCTCGTGTTCCCACTACCACAGTAATAGTGCCCACCCAAAGCAGGAACTGCTGTTTTCACAGAGAAGTGACAACTCAGCAGTCCTCTGAGAGACCTTACAATGGGTTTCAGTTCTTGTAATAATTCTAACTGAAAGGGTATATTACAAATGTGCAGGTGTATGATCAATTATAATTTTGACCGATGAGAATCAGGGATTCAAGTGACTTGAATTAATTGAAGGTTTCCTTGCTATTTATGGTTTATGTACCCACAGTTTGAGAAGGTACTGTCAGCTGAAACTGCCATTGGATCATGCCAATTTTGGAAAAGGAAGGGAAAAGACAGGAGAGCAATTTAGCAAACTGACTAAAAGATATATGTACTCCAGCTGCATTGAATTTAATTGCTACAATTAGTGGGTGTGGGTTTGATTCACCAAATGCAAATATAGTTATTTATATTTAAGTTTTTTCAGCTATTGGTATGTGATTCCTTTATTATTGTGGAATACTTCTGCTCTTTTCAACAGAAGACAAAATGCCCTGTGAATCACCTTCCTCCATCCCAAATGTTGTTCTACATCAGGCAGACCAGACCCAGTATTCACATGGGGATGAACTAACTTGTAGATGTAAACCAGGCTCTGAAAATACTGAGGAAATGAAAATAAAATGTCTTAATGGAGAATGGAAGCCTTTACCTATTTGTGCTGGTAATCTGTTTCCGTAATATTTCAGATGTGAGTGTAACATAGTTGTATACAAAAGTTGAAGGACTTAAGTCATCAGTATATAGCCAGACATCCTATAGTTTCATACATCAAAACTAAGTGGTTTTAATTTACTCCTTTTAAATGAAGCATGTCCTTCATCCTGAAAAGACTGCACCTACAGCTTTGTAAATGGAAGGAAATAGACTGTGGTTAAAATAAAGTATTAAAAGGAATTAAAAGTAATATTAATAGCCACAATGTGTTAGGCTTATCCCACCCTAATCACTTACATGAATTAGCCCTTCTCACAGAGTCACAGAACAAGTAAGGTTGGAAGGGGATACAGTGAGTCCAACCTCCCTTCTTCTCAAGCGCCCACCCAGTAAAGTTCTTCCTCATATTCACACAGGACTTATGTACAACTGATGACATCTTCATCAGTACATATTATTAGATCTAAATCTATTTTATAAGCTCTTTTTATTTTTTTTTTCAGATGCATCCCCTCAGTGTGTAATCCCAGAGGACATTGTGCTGGTGCGCTCTGGCCAGTATCCCATGTCAAGAAGGATCACTGGGTTCCATAAAGTTATACATTATACATGTACATTAAGTGATGAAAAGGTTAAACAGGCAACTTGTGTGTCTGGGAGATGGACACCAGAGATTGCATGTACAGGTGTGTTTTTACATTTGCACTTTCTTTTGATGTAGGCATGGTAAATGCTCATTAGTAAGGATTCTTAGCATTGCTGTATCACTAGGCTGAAATAGAAATGTTTACTTGATCGTAAGCTAAACGGTAGACATCATTTGAGCAGTTAACTAGGTTTAGAGATGCACTACTTTAGTAAGGTAGACTTAATGCTCTGTACTCTGACAATTGAAATAGTTGTCACCAGCACCTCTGATGTGAGAAAAGATGCAATGATAAATTTATGTTCAGTTCTTTAAAAAGGGCTTTACCCTGATGCAAATCAGAGAGCACATAGTTCAAGCTCCAGTCAAAATTCCTTTATTTCCTCTAAACCTTCAAAGGTTTTCTATTCTATTTTTTTCCTCCATTTTCCCAATTGCTTCCTTGTGAAACTGAGAAAAAAAGTGGGGTTGGCAGACCCAGACGATATTGCCCATATGTAAAACACACCAGAGGTCAGTGTCTTCAGGGCTGCCTTTATGCATGGCTGAGCAGGATATTGTCTGTAGAAAGCATGATTGTAAAACAACCATTGCCTCATTCCCTGCTTTGGTTATCCCAGATTTATAGGAAATGATGCATGGAAGTGGGAGAAGTATGGCAATCGCTGTCCCTCTCTTAGTTTTTTTGGATCCACTAGAAGCAAGAAACCAAATTCTGGAAGTCTCCTCAGATCACTGTCCTAGATCTACCTCGTTCTCTCCCTTTTTCTTTCCTTTGCCAGAAAGAGCCCTTCATTCCTAGAGTAGAAAAATTTTAGACTAACTCTTTCTTTTCTTTTAGCTTTCTCATTTAGCTCTATTAGATAAGTCTAAAGAAAAAACAAAGCAAGAACTCCAAAAGTTGGTTCAGTTTTCCTAAAATAGTTCATTGTAGAGAGAGGAGCAAGGAAAGCACACAAGTGTGTGCAGCTGAGTGAAAGGGGCTACAAGAAACCCCATCTTAGCTTGGTGTAGACAGCTGTGACTGTCTTTTGTATGACTCTGAAAGCATATGAGCACCTGAAGACAGCTCTAGTGTTTCTGAAGAAGAACAAAATGACAATAGTATTAATTAAAGCTTGAGATAGCTGTTGGAGTTACCTAGCACCAGTTTGTCTTGGTTGTTTTTGTTATAATCTCTGATGAACTGCTACACTTTCTCTTTGTTCTGTTGTAACATCAATATGTGTCCTTAGCTGAGGAGAGTGTGTGCCCACATCCACCTCAGGTGTCTGGTGCTCAGCAGACATCAGTAGCAAGAAACTACAGGAATGGAAGTAAAGCAGCCTTTTCATGTCCTGACGGTTTCCAGCTCATTGGTATGAAGGAAATAACCTGTACAGAAGGGAAATGGCAATCACCACCTCACTGTGTGGGTCAGTACTGGCATATTTCTTTTCCAGCATTTTATTATGAATATCTGTATTACTCATTTTCAGTCATCATGAGCAGGAGGCTGCTGTTATTTACCTAAGATTATCATGAATAGGTAACTGCAGAAAAGCAGTAGAACGTAAGTTGCTAAAAAGGGTGCAAACAACTGCAGCCTTTTCGTTTACACAGACTTATCTGAGATGGCACATACAGTTTTCAGGTAGGTCCTCAAGACCTGTGTGCTTGTTTGTTTAGTATATTGCATAACAGTGTCTCAGTTTTGACTGGGGGTCTTAAATAGTGTCCTGTATTCTGTAAATTATTTACATTTAGTTACACTTGCAATATTGATTGTCTTGCATTATTATTTATCTGTGTTGTCTGTGTTTTTTAGAAAGACCATGTTTGCCACCACAATCTGTAGAATGTGCTGATGCTTCCAGGCTGGAAAATCCAAACTTAAAAATTGAAAGAGAAGGGAAAACAATTTATCTGGCTGGTGCTAGATTTAAGTATGTTGCTCATTCTGGTTACATGTTAGATGGACCAACAGAGACAAATTGTTCTATGGGAAAATGGACTGCAACTCCTTCTTGCTTGGGTAATATAAAAAATTATTTTTGAAGTGCACTTAGCAACAAAATGGAAAGAACTTTAAACTCGAGGTTGATCAGTAAAAGCATATTTTTGCACTCCATATTTTGCTGTGGAATCTTATCTTCCATCATGGATGTATTCAGAACAATCTTGATTGAATGCAAAACTGACTTTCTGAATGCAGTTTAGTTTTTAAATGTTCCTTCGTATTCTTGTAGTCTTTGTTCAGTTCATACCTCTGCCTATGTCCTAGGCATATCCTCCTGATCCAAGGATGTCTTTCCTACAGAGTCCACTGGTTGCTGTGGTGCCTCAGTGATGGAAATCACTTCAGTGTAGCAAGGGACAAAAGCCTCGAGTAAAACTTTCTCCATGTTTAGAAACAGAATCAAAATATTTCAGTGACTAAAGTCTGTGTATATTTGGGGGAATGACTTATTTAATCTTCTGTGTGCTACTTTTCTAGAATTATTAAGTAACTATAATTATATAATCCAGTGTCAGCAGGTGACTATGCTGATGTTAGAAATAGCTCTTTAAAGCCCCTGTTTGATGGAAAAACTACACTTCTTCAGTGTGCATCACAGTAGCACAAGCATCTGATTTCTGTTCTGTTTTCAGAAATGCTGTGTGGAAGTGTTCCAAAAGTTGCCAATGCTCAATTTGAAGGCAGAAAGAAGAAATTTTATGAACCTGGTGAAACAATTCGCTACCAGTGTGATTCAGGGTTCCTGATTGTTGGTTCCCCTGAAATTATCTGCAGAAAAGGAAATTGGACAGCACCACCCTTCTGTGAAGGTATAGGTACTATTTCTAAGTAATCCATGATCCTTCTTAGCATTTCATGTTGGGAATTAAAATAATTTTATTTTGGCATGCAGGTGAGTTAGGCCAACAGATGACTTGCCTTGAATGGGCTGCTCCAATATCTATTTTTCTGGCTTCTGGGAAAACACAAGCAGGGTTCATCAGCAAAGCCATCATTTCCCTGTTGACTGGAGCTGGTAGCTGAATCCTGGCTCTCCACTGAAATCAAGCAGGCAGATGTTATAGAGGAGTGTATGCTGGCTGCAAAGAAGCAGATAACTGTAGGGTATTGGATCTTATTTTCACATCACTAAGCATGTCTGTTGTGATTTATTTACTATTTGAAGGTACCTGTCAGCAACTCTCTCCAAACTGATGGCACACGAGGCTGTACAGCAGACCTGGCTGATCTCTGTGACTTCTCTCTTTTTTAGTCACTTTAGGCAAACGTAATACTGGGTGCTGAGCATTGCAGAATAAAGCATATAATATATCAGAATAAACCTTCTTTTTCTACCCAGAGAAAATTATGTGCATTACTCAAAGTGCTTTTGCTCATCAGGAGCTCTGGAATACCATGTTGTGTGAGTCTTCTGTTGCTCACTACACACTCTCTTCACAGATGTCAGCTGTGGAGCTGCGCCTGAAATCCCCAATGCACATATTGCAAGCACTCCTCAGGAAAGGTATCTGCCTGGTGCCAGAGTGCACTATCAGTGTGAAAGCAATTTTCAGATGACAGGTGGAAATTACATCTTTTGTTCAAATGGTCAATGGTCACAAGCACCAGTTTGCAGAGGTAGGAATCTGTGCTTTACCCATACCTCTTAGAGTAGAGGCAACCAGTCTCTACCTAAATACTCTAAAGACTTTGCCCTTTTTTACTTGTTTTCTTTTGCTACCCCAGCTTTGAACATGTTGTACAGTGTTCAGCCCTGTAATTTAACTTGATGCTTCTAGAAATACTTCCATCAATAGCAAAAACTTTCCTGAAGCAGCGGGGCCTAAAATGTGCTGCTCTGTCATTCCTCTATATGCTGTTGGCATTTCCCCAGTGTCCACCACTTCGGTCACTTTCAGTGGATAGGCACCTAAGGGCTTCTCTCTTCTGTTCAAAGCTGAATGGAAGCAGCAGTAGGACAGAGAAGCAGCTCTTCTTCTGCAGTACTCCATTCTGACCATTGCAGACCCCAGCAGAAACCCAGATCTAAACCTTGTAAGATCTGCTTGGACAATGGAAGGGGAAAGATTGTTCCTGTGACAAGGGAACATTCAGGAGCTGTGCTCCAGAGTACCCTGTCCCAGTCTCTGGCTGCAGGGTCAGCCCAGCTCCATGGAACTCACTGTGCTTACCCAGCCCTGACAAGCTTCTCCAGCACTGCCAGCTCTCCAGAGCTTTGCACTTCAGCAGGAAATCAGTTTGGCTTATACCCCTGTGGTTTCCAGGAAGGCCAGGGGTCCCTGGGGAGAGACAAGGCTGGTGTGGTTCTTATGCATAATTATAGAAACAGCAGCTTTTTCTAGAAACTTCTGTTGTCTCTGCCATCTCATGAGAGGCCCAGTGTTCTGCTGCCACTGCTACATATTGTTGCGTTCCCCATGGTGAAATCCTGTGACCCAGCTGTGGCAGAAAATCTGCACAGAAATTGTAACAAGGCTAATTCCTTTCACTTCTGGTTGTATAGATTAGGATCATAACAAATGCAGAAGTGACTCCAGCTGTGTCTCTTCTCAGATGTGACATGTGAACCTCCTCCAGAAATCGCTGGTGGAAGAATTGAAGGTATAAAAAAGTCCAGGTATATCCCTGGGGAGAGTGCAAAGTATCAGTGCTGGAAAAATTTTAAGATGACTGGGGCTTCCACTGTGGTGTGCCAGAATGGAACCTGGACAGAGCTGCCAACATGCAAAGGTAATTTCTCTCTCTCTCTCTCGCTCTTTCTTCATCCAGTCTTCTGTCAGTGATAGCATCATGAAGCTGCCTCATTGGCATTTAGTATCTCAGTGCCCTCATTGTGCACTGCTGCCATGGATCTGGCACGCTCAGGACAAGGCCATTTTCCCAGGTCTCTGTTCAAGATGGGATGAGTTTACCAAGCTGAGTGACCCAGGTGGCTTCACTCAAGAGGGCCAAGTGCCACACCTTATGCAGGACAAGATGAAATCATGCAGACAGCTGCAAGCACTTAAGCTGTGCTCAGATGGGGTGAGCTGGCTGTTGAGCCTGAAATGGGAGAAATTAGAAACTCTTGCTCCTGCCAGCCATTTGGTTTTCTCCCTGCTTTCCTCTGCTTCTCTGGCTAGTGCCAACGTAGTGTAAGTGGTATTTCCGACCAGACCTCCTCTGCAGTTGAGCTTCCTCTCTGATTGGGGAATTTCTTTCAGGACAAGCCGGGAGATGTGGCATGCCTCCAGCTATTCAAAGTGGAGAGCTTCTTGTCTTCCCCTTGCAAGAATATCAACAAGGTGATACTGTGGAATACAAATGCCCAAATTTCTATATCTTGAAAGGATCTCCATCAATCACCTGTCTCAATGGGCAGTGGACAGACCCTCCAGTTTGCCTAGGTAGGTTGAAGCATGGTGCTGGGTGGCCAAAGGCTGTGTGACTGCTCCTCTTGTCTTCTTCTCAGACCCTGAAGGCAGCACTGGTGCATCAGCTGAGGCCAAGATGCTGGCAGGGGAGAATGGCAGCGAGTCCTCCTTTTGTCCCAAAGGAGTTTCTTCTTAAAGTCAGCTTGTGTAGTCCTCACTGCTGCCTATAGGACTATGAGGAGGGGAGTTGGATGAACCCTCCTCTGTGAAGGGATCTCATGCAAAGCTCCTGAGTTCTCCCAGGCTGGGGACACAGCTCCACTCAGCAGACTGTGAGCCAGGAGGATGGGTCTGCATGAATGGCAGTGCTGAGGAAAGCCAGGGGTGCATCTGTGATGAGAAAACAAATTTAGAGAAGTACTGAGCAGAAGGGAAGAAGGGATTCAAAAAATATATGTATTCATTGGTGCCTGGTGTCTTCCCTACGTGTACTTCATTCTTGCCCTGTGTGACTGTCAATGTGACAAGACTCCTCCAGGGCTTTTATTTTTTTTCCTTCAGCTTAGATGTAAATGTCTTTTCTGTTACAAATAACAGTGGGTCAGAGCAAATACTTGGAAGCATTTTCTGATGTGAAGAACTTCTGTAGGCTCTAGAGGCAAAACAGTTACCTGTGGTGTGTCTGAAATGCTGAGTCTTCTCTTGACTTTTTCAAGTGGCCTGTACAGCATCAGAAGAAGATATGGATAGAAACAATATTGAGCTGAAATGGGTTGTACAAACCAAGCTGTATTCCACATCGGGTGACTATATTGAATTCCGTTGTAAACCAGGATATTTGGAAGACCCAAGTACTTCCAACTTCAGAGTACAGTGTGTGGAGGGGACATTGAAGTACCCACGGTGCACACCAGGAAGTAAGTCATTCCCTCTTCAGCTTCACTTCTCTGTAGTAGTATTTTTAGTGCTGAGGGGAGGCAGAAAGCCTTTGCCTTTCCTGGGGGAGCACCTGAAAGGAGCCCAGGGTGTGGGAGCCTCCTGGAAGCTGCAGGCATGGAGGGGCAATGCCCCCAAAGTATCATTGCCCAGCACACCTGAGCTGGGGAGACTGTTGAGGAAAGGGCACTTGTGGCACTCAGGGGCTGCCAACAGAGCATCAGCTGTCCAGTATGAGATCTACAGGCAAATAACAGAAGTATCTTTTTGCAGGGAACTGTGCCCTGGATAGGAACACTATAGAAAGGAACAATATTCAGTTGCAGTCATCCAGCCAGGCGAGCCATTACTACCACTCAGGGGACCCTGTTGTCTTTGAGTGCAAGCATGGGTACCGGCAGGTTTCCCAGATGGAGAAATTCAGAGCCCAGTGCCTGGATGGAGTAATTACATATCCTGAGTGTGAAAGTAAGTGCTTGCTGCCAAAGACATGGGGCAGGGTTGTAGGAGGCAGTTCTCCTGATGCTGCCGGCCCACTGCTCTGAGGAGCCCCTGTGGTGTGTCAGGATTGGGATTCATGCCTTTTCCCCTTTTTTTCCTCTTTACACAGAATCATCATGGTTCGGGTAAATGAAAATGGCATGAGGGAGCCCAGCTGTGGAAATGGAAGAGCCCTCAACCACCCCAGTGATTTGATCTCAACTTTTCCTGGTGTTTCTCATTTTGCTGTGCTTTGTTTGCAGCTTAGCCAATGTTCTGTCTTAGAATTTGTTATTGTTTTATATGTTTGCATATTATTCACTTTAGATCTAGTTTTGTAAATGTATTGACATTTTATCCAGCCAGAGGGTTGTGCTTGCCTTTCATCCATTCTATACTGATCTCACTTTTATTTAATTAACAATTCTGTCCTGAAAACAGGCTGGCTTTGGTGACATACTGAGACAAGAATTAAAGCTGACAGCTAATTTGATTATCAGCATGCAGAGCGTGTTTGGCCTTGTCTACCTTCTTCTCCATGCAATTGCTTAGAAATGAGCCTGGGGTGAGTGTCCTGAGTGTCAGAGCAGAAAGAGCAAGTAAGTGGAGTCTTCTTTAAACAACTCCCTTAAGTCTCTAACCAGAACCAGTTCTTATGAGGGACTTAAACCAGATCTTGCCTGCGAAGGCACAAGTAAGTGGGGTTTGTAGGTGAAAAAGGGGACTAGGTCCAGGTCCAGGTCCAGGATGGGCCAGTCTGTGCCACTTCCACCCCCCACCTGCCCTTCACAAACAAGGAGTAAGTGCCTGTGGAAGTCACTGGCAGCCTGGCCTGTGGTAGCCATGTGCTAATGCAGTTCATGATATAGAAGGGAGAGAGAAAAGCAAGTACAAATTGTTTACCTTAGGAGGGCAGACATTGACTTATTTAGGAAAAGAGGAGATGGGATTGCTTGGTAGTCATAGGAGGCCAGAAAAGCTTCTAGGTCTTGAAGCACAGAATCTTGCAAGCACGAGATTATTCAATTCTCATCTCAAGAGGAAAAACACATCTAGCTGGACTGGCTTATCTAATCAGAGACTTCACAGAGATGTCTGAAGCAGAAAATAAATCATCGTACAGGGGACTGAGGCAAAAAACAGGCTCCAAGGTGAGCTTTGCATGGCATTGATGTGGCAGGTATGGATAATGTTAAAAAAGCTGAAGCTCAGAGGGGCACTTGTAAGGGACATCAAGGGTCACAAGAAGGTATTCTATTATTACATTAGGATTAAAACAATGAATGATAAAATGTGGCATATCACTAAAACAGGTAGGTGATTTAGTGGCAGCAGCCTCCCATGAAGCTCAAAGATGTATTCTTTGTCTCAAAGTTCATTAAGCAGATGTCTTCTTGTCTGCAATCTCCCTCATCCTGTCCTGTGCTCACAGCCGCACAGCCAGTGTTGTGTGTACATCCAGAGGAAGTGATGGTGGTAAATGAATTCTGCTTCCAACAGCTGTTCCAGCAAGAGCCTTTTAATCCCTTTCCCTCCATTTCCCCCACTTTGCTCTGTAAGAGGCAATGCCCTCACTGCTGTTATATATTTTACAGTGTAAAGTATTTTTATCAACCTTTTTTCCTATTGGTTGATTGTGTTTGATTAGATAAGCAGAAATTGTCTGTTCCTGAATGCTTTAATTTCTTTTTCTGTTTTATTCATTCACATAACTCTTGCAAAAGCCTTGGAAACCCATACAGAGCACCACACATGCTGTGATTTCAGACAGATGAGTTTAGACATAAAATACAGAAGACATCCTTAGAGTGGCCTTTTATGAAAACAGACTAACATGAATGCAAGACAAACATTGTCTGTATTCCTGGATTTACTTCATAGCTGTAGTCACACTTGTTCACAGGCAGAACCTTAATAGTATCAATATTTAAGTGTCATAGGAAATCATACAAAGTACTTGGATTTTAATATTCTTAAAATAGTTTTTAAAATAATTAACTTCTCAGTAAATTTGTGTACTTTTAGGTTTTAAGTAGTTTTACAAACCCCTTAAAAACTTTTTTTTATACTTGCTGTTTTATATTGTTCCTCAAGTTTAGTCCTTTAGAGGCTCCTTACCTGTGAAGGGAGAGATGAGTGCTGTTAAGATATACAACTCCTTCCTCCAGATTTTTCCATTTGTATGCCAGTGTTGGATCCCTGTGCTGCATTGCTCATCCTCATCATACAAATGCCTTTCCCTTCTGTCCCCTCCAGCTAAGACCCAGCCCTCATTTCCCAAGGCTGAGTGGAATGACCTGGAGAACACAAGGCCACACTAATTCACCTGTTACTAGGAGATAAAGAACACATACATACCTTTCCTACAGGCTTTCCTCAAGTTTTCGTCTTTCAACACACCTTGGATATGCCAGCTGTCCTCTCTTACACTGTATTTGAAATAAAGTTGTGCCAGATTCTGCTCCAAAATGGTTCTGTTTACAGTAAAATCCAACATAATCGCCATGATAAAAGTAAACCTGATCTGCATAGAATGCTTGGAGCAGCACGTTATTTTTCTCCATTTCAGTTTTTGACAAAGTACATGGCTCTAAAACAGAGAGACTTGATCAGTGCTAATAAATTGATTCTTTTCAGAACAGAATATTTTGACCAGGCTACACTAAAACTGTAAATTATTTCCCATTGTCTTATTACACCATAGGCATATCATAGTTTAGGAAATAAAAAATACTGCCAGCTGAGCTTAACTTGTTTCTATGAAAACTTTTATCTGTCACTGAAGATACTGAAATTGATATCTAAAAGTTCTAGCTGACAGTAGTCAATTTATAAACTTTAAGTGTCTGATTTCACAGAGAATTTGGGTTGTTCAACCTAAGAGAAAAGAAGGATCCAGAGAGACCTCATTCCACCCTTCCAGAACCTAAAAGGGGCTTACAAAAAAGATGAAAACAGACTTTTTAGTAGGGTGTGCAGCAATAGAACTGGGGGCTATGGTTTTAAACTAAGAGAGGGTAGATTCAGCCTAGACATAAGAAATACATTACTACCAATGAGAGGGGTAAAACACTGGACACTTTTCCCAGAAAGATACTCGTAGTCCCATTCCTGGGAACATTCAAGATCAGGCTGGATAGGGCACTGACAAACTGCTCATTTTAGGGGGTTGGACTAGATGGCCTTCACAGGTCACTACCAGGCTGTTCCTTGAGGCTATGAATTATATAGAGAAATAAGTGCTTATTTATCTTATTTATCACACATACCTATACAAACTGGTGGCAGAGTCCATTTGCCTTCAGAGCAGTAGATTCTCTCAGAGCCTTGCAAAAAATGATAGTCAGAGCAAATATACTGAACTGAAGAACCACTGTCATACTGGGGAAGTGCTGGGAGAGTAAGAGCTCCATTTGCAATAGATGGTGGGGAGCCACATTTTTCTGTAGTGACTGAAATAACAATAAAAAACTTTTGAGAAACGGCATAAGAAACTAACAAATTGACAGCTTTATAATAAATTAAATGAACATGAAGGTTTTCTTTTTACAGCTCTCTTTCTACAGAGCTTTCAGTTTCCTGGGCTCAGAGAAGAGCTTCCCCCTCCTTTCTACAGCCTTGCCCATCAAAGGAAGGTGTATCACTTTTCCATGCTTGGATATATTTCATAGTTACCTTGTGCATCTGTATTGTTGAAGCCTAAGCACTGATTATTTATAGCAGACTCCAAGCCCACAGTAAAAGCAAAGCAAATAATTTCTAAATAAGTCTAAGACTGATTTATTAAAAAGACAAAAATTTGCTTTACCTTGAATAATACATTTTGGATATTTCAGTCTGCCATGGTCACACAGTGTCCTCCCAGGAGATGGAATGGCAGTCTGGAGAAAACCATAACCTTGTTTACATTCAAACTCTATGAGATCTCCATGCAGGAAAATTAATTCTTCCCGTCTCCATTTCAATGTTATGTTGTTGCTGTCCATATCAGTTACATTAAGAGTACATGGTTCTACAAAATAAAAGTGTATTTTAATAAAAAGCCACCTTAACTGACTTCTTAGATCCCTTTTGTAGGAGTGGAGTAATAGAACCCAAAGTCAATAGCTCTAAAATGCTTCTGAATCTTTCAAGACAAAGAACTACAGATGCATAAAAAAATGCAAATAGAAAGAAATGGTCTAAAGTGACAAAAAATACCAAACACATGCAAAAAGAATGGATGCTTTCTAACACGGTTTTTAAAAGGCAGGATCACATAATGGAGTGTAGCTTTCCATTAGATGATTAACCTTGTTAACTTCTGAAACTGCTGTTCAATGTCAATAAAGCCTGACAGAGAGTCACCTAAAATAATAAATTTCTACAAGTTCCACGAGAATCACTGGCTGGTAAAGGCCTTTATTTATGCTTTGCTGATGGAAAAGCAAGGACAACTCAGTTATTGGCAGTTTGGTGACAGCAGTGTAACACCAAATTCTTATGGAATTTTTCTGAAGCTAACATCAGCATGTGCTCTTTCTCGTCTGATTAGGTGAGCATTGAAAAGAAATCTCAGAAAACATGCAAAGGATGCTGGGCTTATTTGGATGCTTAGGACACAAATAATGCTCACAGGAAATGAGATTTCATTATTTCACAGGATTTGTTAAATAAATTTGAGTATTCAGATCCAAATATGCTGACCTGGACCTTTCAGTCTAAATGAGGTAACCTCTGTTCATTTATAAATAAGCAACTAGAGCTGAATTGGTTGTTTATTTTCATTTTCACGACAGATTACAAACTTAAAGGTGAGCCAATTTAACAAAAGATGTTAGTAAAAATGAATTATTTCATTAAAGGAAGGAAGAAGGAAGAGAGGAAGAAAGGAAGGAAGGAAGGCTAGCATTGGTAATTTAGTGGGAATTCTAATCAGCATACATAAGAGCAGCACAGAAAAATTAAAAACTCCAGGCCAGGATGAAACAACAGATATAAAGAAACATAATTTAAAGGGAAAAAAAGGCTGAAAGTTATAAAACAAAAGTCCAAGAAGTCATTGCTAATTCTTTGTTAATTATATCTAAAAGCCATTTTGGGAATGGCCACACCAGTCCTCCTAATCATCTATTGCCAGGAAGAAATTAACTGAATAGACAATATGGAGGAGAGAAATAGGAGAATCCTCCCAGGAAACACAGATAGCTATATCCTAGAATAGCTCACTCAGGAAACAGAGGAATCTACTTATTGGGAAGTTTTAAGAATAGGCCAGAGGACAGCCAGCAGGAGAGGCCTGATAGAAATTTAATTTTGGTTCATCCTCACATTTCTGGAATCTTTATTAACTCCAATAAAGTAGAAAATATGATAACAAAAATATTATTTTGAGGCTCTTTCCAATTTTGGTTTTTTATACTACATATGATAAAACTTGCTTTTCCTTCCAAAACTCACCTAAGCAGGTTGGTTGTTCTGTCCAGTTTCCATGATCACAGTAAACAGTACTGGGCCCATCCAAAATGTGGTAATGCTGACAACCATATTCTACTGAGGAACCATTTTTGTAACTTGTTGATAATGGGCCCACGACACCACCATTTTTAATTACAGGTGGAGAGGCACAATCTGGCTGCATTTCTGACATGAGATAACGAGGGAGGCAATTAGATCACAAAGTTGTTAATACTGGTGAAAGTAGTAGACCGATACTAGACTGAGCAAAAAAATTTGCATGCAAATAGAATCGAAACCAATATAATTCCTTTTCCAAATTTCATTTTCAAAAATTCTACACTTGCCTTACTGAACTGCAGACATGCATTTTATTTCCCTAGACACTTTACATCTATGTCTACTGTTGACTCTTCCTGGTTTATACTCAATACAGATTAGTTCTTTTTATGTGACTAGACCATCCTGTTTGCTACTTGAAATGTTTCACCTATGTGATGTTCAAAATAAACAAAAGAACGCACATTGGAATCCCACAGAATCATAGCATCACTAGGTTGGAAAAGATCTTCAAGATCATTGAGTCCAACCCATGCCATAACACTTCCACTAAACCATGGCACTGAGTGCCACACACAATCTTTTTTTAAACACATGCAGGGATGGTGTCTCCACCATCTCCCTGGGCAGACAATTCCAGTATTTAACCACTCTTTCCATAAAAAACTTTTTCCTAATATCCAACCTATATTTCCCGTGGTGCATCTTAAGACTGTGTCCTCTTGTTCTGCCAGTTACTGCCTTGAGAAAGGGACCAACCCTCACCTGACTACAACCACCATTCAGAAGTATTAATCAAAGGAACAATAAAATACTTGCATGTCCGAATACTAAAGGGTACGAAATGATTGAAAGTAAATGCTCACTATGAAATAAAATTGCAAATACAGAGGAGGCTTCTTGGTGTAATTTAGAAATATGCAACAATTAATTTCATTAATTGGCTACATTGATATCTGTAGCATATGCAAGTATTTTCAACAATAAGGAACCGTCATATAGCAGAAGAATAAAAGTAGTAATAAAATGCCTATAATTGGATTGGAGAGTCTTTTTTAAATAGAAGAGCAATGTTCACCTACTCATCTCTTCATTGTGATGAGTTTGGCTTGCCCTCATTTCTTCAGCTGCCTTGAGTGGTGGAGGTGTCGCAAATTCCTGTTTATCCATAGTTCCTGTAACCACAGCAGAGACTCAGAACCTGTTTACATAGAAACAGCTCGTTTTAAAGTACTAAGACAGACATGATGCACTTTAAAATGTAATAATCCCAGTTCTCCAGGGCAGATGACACAGGTGGCAGCTGAATTTACTTAGTTCATCTTTCTTTTTAATCTGGAAACCACAGATCTCCTGCAAAATATGCAGCACTTTGCCTCTCAAGTGCTTTAAGAGAGGAAGGCAAACAGTTTTGCAGATATAGAAACTGAGGCTCTCCAGAAAATTAAGGCAAGGGCTGAAGAATCAGTTCAGTTCAGTTGTCAGCCTTCATAGAAATACTAACCAATACAGATAGAGGGTGATGTCCATTTTCCTTCTTCACACTGGATTTCCTCAGATCGTGTTCTTCCCAAGGTACACTGTACATGAACTTTGTCTCCATTATGGTATGTTTTTCTGGCTGTGCTGATATGGCCATGAGGGAGTGGTGGTGGAGGACATTTATTTTTTACATCTCAAAATAAAAAATTTCATATTGTTTTCTCGCTTACCAAAACCACGTGCACAATTAAGCTCACCATACACAGTGCAAGCATATCGCACAAAAGGCTTTTTTGGTTAATCCAGAGTAATTTTCTAATAAAATTTTCTTAATACAATGGAAGACCCAAACAAACAAGTGATTTTCCATTCCACAAATATAAAATAGAAGTACTAAGTCATTGTACTGCTATAAACAAATTTGTAATTTCTCCACAGAGACTTAATAAAATGTTCTTTAAAGGACTCCAGGAAACAGAGATTTCCCATATCCTCCACTCATATAATACTTAAAGCAGATTATGTACTGATTCTAATGCTACAGAAGGAGCAATAATCACAGCCCATTTCCTATCTCCAAATTAAGTTTGTTATTCCTTTATCATCAAAAGTAGATTTAAGCCTTGTTTTCATCCTCATGAGCATCTCCACCTTCTCTGCACTCAAGAAAAGTTCCTGCTGTGCCATGAGAATAAACACAGGGCTCTGTATAAGTTGTATTAAAGGTTGATTTGTGCTTCTTTCTGCTCTGTATCTCAACTGTTTCACCTTTCATTCCTTTTGAACTTTTTTTACTGAGACTCTTCACTATCCCCTGCGACTAGGGAAGTGATAGCAATTGCTAAAGGTTTGTTTCTGTCCTCAGGACAACCTTTAACTAAATTCTGCTCAAAACAAGTAAAGATTTGGGAGGCTGTACAGCTCTGAAAAGTACAAGCTAAGGAAGTCCTTGTTACAAATTTTATTCTTAATACCTCTCAAGAAGTAAATCCGCACCCCACAAGGCAGGATTAAGCATGCCTTCATGTATTCTGAATACAGTTTATTGAGCTCCCGGGTCTAAAAATTCCCTGTAACTGTTGATTCCTGCCTCTCCAGGATACAACTTGGAGAAGCAACAGTAAGAGACAGTATCTGCTCTACTGTTAAAGTTCACTGAAATGTGGTTCCAATTACCATTGCCTCCCTCCCTGATACCTTGGCTCCCTGCCCTTTGACTAACACTCAGGTAACGTTTAGGCTACAAATTGGTACAAACCCTGTATTTTTATTTTGTATTCATAAAGCATTTCTTGAAAGAAGGCAAGACCTTTTCTCTAAGATTTTGACATAGTAAAACTATAAAGACAGGGTACCTTCACACACTGGAGGGTCTGGATACCACCCAAAATTATAGCATTGAATTAAGTCAAATCCAGTGACAGAATAATGTTTGTCACAGAAAAAGTGAGCTACATCTCCTTCTTCATATATTTTCTTTACGGGATAGAAACTTCCATGAGCTATTTCACTCAAAGAGGAGCACGTTATTCCTGGGAAGAAAACACAGCAGTGATAACCAACTGAGGAAAGCTCCCCCCCACCAGATGATCAAAGAAGTCTCTTTGCCAATTTTTATGTGTAGAATAAATGAGTTTTCAAAGAGAAAGACGTACTGGTGCAGCTGGGGGTGAGGGCCCAGCCGTGTGTGAGGCACAGGGCTGTCTCCGAGGTGCTCCCCGCCGCGGTGCGATATCCCTGCTCACACCAGTACTGCAGTGTCTCATTCAGCTGCACCTCCTGCAGGGCTCCAGAGTAGCTGCCGTGATGTAACCTAGGTACCTGGCATGACTCTTAAAGAAATAAAGCACAGGCATGATGGAAATTGCTCTTTTTGTTGCGAATACTTCAAAGTTTTCCTTAGATACACCTTCAAAGTGGTCATATTCCAGGCAAAATCTTGGTAAAAAACAAATAATTACAAATGCAGTTGTTTGCACAAGTTTTCCACTCATCATTTGGAACAGAAAGCTTGTATGTTGTATTTTATATGTAATTGCTTCTGTACAAATGCACAAAACTAGCAACATGTGAAACCTGACAAGTCCTTCCCCAGAGGAACAGCTCAGAACCTGCTTAAGGAGTACTCAAATGACAGCCTGTCAGTTCGGCCCTACAGAAACAGCAAGGACAGTGGAATTATAAACATCTGCAATAGATTAAAAAGGAGAAAAATGCAGAATACTACCAAGTTTTTTTGTGCAGCTTGGTTGGAAGGACCATCCTTGTGGCTGACACTGCACTGTATCTTCAGTACCACCACTTGGGGTGTGGTAGCCTGGATCACATTGGTATTGCAATTTCTCATGGATTTTGAAATCAATTTCTGTACTGTAAAAAGAGCCATTTTCCAGAAGAGGCTTGTTGCATTTTCCTGAAGGAAAGAAGACAGCTTGGTTAGAATAAAAGAACGGAATATTTTTGTTCTCCAGGAAGCAAAGGAAGGGGTTTGTAGCTATACTGATCTAATCTTTTTTCTTGGCCTATTGAAGAAACTGCTCCAGTCATCAAACACCTCATCAAACCATTAGTAACATGGAATACAGCCAAGGAATCTAGAACTATGGAGACTCATGAAGTTATACATCTAAGGGAAAACTAATAGTTTTGCCACACAGTAAGAAAACTGGAAAACTTCATGTTAATATAAAAGAAATATAAATGGCTAAATGCCCTTAAAATATGTTATTGTAAAAATATTCCATATATAAACCTGTGTAGTCTCAACTTAAATAATTGATTGCACCCTGTACATGTTATCCCTTCTGTTATACAGCTTCTTTTCCTATGTGTCCCAGGAAAACTAGCTAGGAAATGTTCCTGCTGGAATCAATGAGATAAATAAAGCTAACTCACTGTAGCATCGTGGCACTGGAGACCATCCTTTTGCTGTACAGGTTATTCTTCCATCTTGAGTCCCGCTTTCAGTTGTGTAACCAACCATACAAGTATAGGAGAGCTTTTTTCCTTTATACATAGGGAAATAGTAATTTTTGAAACTGTAATAGTACTGGGCAAGGATTCCATTTTCTATTTGTGGCAAATCACAAGGTGTATCTGCAAAAAGATGAAAATTTCAGCCCAGAGATGAATGTTTTTGCATTAATTTAATATCAGCTTGACTGATTCAGACTTTTAAACAAGTCCAAAATTCTGAATACTTACAAGCATGAAAGGCCTTTTAAGACCTGCTGAAATGATGACATACTACAATTTTATCAGCTTTTGCTCTTGGGTTTACAAGAATAACAGCTGTAGACTAAAACCTTCTACTGTGAACTGGGCAAAAACGATGCAGGACACTTTATTTTACTCTGTTTTGCCCAGAAGCATGAACACCCTTTGCTGCACAAGCACACCTGTGTCTACTGTAAAATTCAGCGACAAGTGTGAGGGTTAGCAGTGCCTCAGCTAAATTCAGAAAATGTTTCAGAAAAGGAGGATAAACTGCCAAGAGGCAACATATAAGTTAGGCTTGTTTAAGAAAGGGAATTTAAGAACAGAAAAGAAATAAGAAATGGAGAATAAAACAAGCAGAATGGCAATTTAAAAAAAACAACCAAACAACCAACCATTTAGCCCCAGTACCAGGAGAAAATATTTTTGAAGAGTAGTGCTGTATATGACATTAAGTTACTAAAAAAAAAAACCCAAAATAACAAAACCAAAACAAATGAACAAAACCCCTAAAAACAGCAACCAAAAGAAGAAATCAGTGCTGAAAATAGGGGTAGAAAATGCAGGACCACCCCAGATTAACTTCTGCAGGTTTAATTTAACTTCCTCTGTTTTTCTTTGCAACGAAGTGAAAACACCCCAAGACACTTCAATATATAAAATGTTTTAATAGTACAAATTCAATTTGTGCAAATGCCTCAAAACAGCTCAAACACATTTAAAAAGAAATTTCTTCTGAACTAAAGTCTGAACTTTTCAATATTACAGCTTTGAGGTTTAGACAGGAATCAACAACAGCTGAATCGTGATCATCAGCCATATCACAACAGAACTGTATTTAAATTTCCAAAGCACTGTTTACTTAGTAAAGAGATGAAACACAAGTTACCGAGACTGCATAGTCTAGATTCAATATAAAATAGAATTCAGTGTATTTACCTTCTGCAAAGAGTTTGCCTGAACACATGGTAACTAGGAAGAAAAACCAGCTTTTAAATCTCATCTTCATTACTGTCTCCACCACCTGTGAAAACTCCCTAAGTATTACTTTTGTAAATAATTAACTGAATTTTCAAAGGGATTCAACAAATGCCTTAGTGTCTATGGTATTTTTTAACAAGTTAATTCACTGGGAAAACTATTTTCATTTATTTTAGTTCTCCAAATACCTTAGCACTAGATTAGCAGGATTCTACTTCCATTTGACACACTTTGCCATCTGTAATTTATAATTTTACAGTGAAATCAGGCAACGAGCTTATGGAAAAATTTAAACTTGCTGATCAGTGTTTCCCTCATGACCTCCCGAGTCCCAAGTTTAAAGGGCATTCTGGTATCAGGTTATTTACTTTGGCTGAAATCAGAGGAAATAGACAATTTCCCCATCCCCCAGCCTACCCCCCCCACCCCGAGTAAAGCAGGCAGTTGCATGCTATAGATATTCATGATTTTGCAGTTTCTTATATGAACAACACAGCCACTATTATTATCTGAGTTGTGCTGAATACAGCAAGACTCTTCCAAGTATTTTTTTAAACAAAACAAACCAGAATCTCATTTACAGTCACCTGACTAACAGCTACCAGTTGATTTAGCATCATTAGAGGTATAATTCTTAAACTTAGGAATGGGAGGGTATATTTTACATTTTGCATTTTCTTGGCCTCTCACTAAAACAATGTAGTTCTTAGAGTGCAGAAGAGAACAGAATGAACACGGAGGATGTGATGAACGCAATCTATTCAGCTAGAGGACAATCGTGTTTGTATGTATTGCTCACTTGATAGGAAGAAAAACCTCACAGATCACCTCCCTTAAAATGTCAGGTCAGAATTTCTAAATTCACCCTTAAACACCTTGTTGTTCCATCACTATCTAACAATGTTTGAAAAACAGAGGAATTATATTTTCTTTTCTTGCTGCCTTACAGGATCCCTCAAGGAAGTAGACTCAAGCTCCCCAAAACCAGCCAGTTTTGAAATCCACAGCCCAAGCCTCCCTTTCTACACCTCTCTAGTTCTCTAGACAACATTACTGTCCCCCACAAACAATTGCTTTAATAGAATTCTACAATATCTAATCAGAGTGAAGAATCTCATTCTATTTGTAATATTCACAGTTGTGTGACAACAATACATTCTTGCACCAGTGAAATTTCCAGTAAAAGTCAGTGAATTGATTTTATTGTACAATTGTTTTTGGTAGTAGTACAAAAGAGGGTTTCAAAACTGTATACAATACTAAAAGTTACCAAAATGTTAATAGCAATCTGAAAAAACATTTCCAATGGTAGTTGAATACTTATTTGCTTTTTCTACAAAATTATTTATCCATCTACTACATACATACTTTACAAATACATCTTCCTATACGTCATTTACATTTCAGTAGCATTTCAGTAGCAGGCAATACCAAGTGTGTCCATCACCATCACAATTGCTTGCAGAGGATCCATGACTTCTTGCATGTTATCTTTCCTCAAGACCCAGTCTGGTTTAATTCTGTGAAAAGATTAGTGGCTTGCATTAAAGGATTTCAATGTCACAGAAGAAATACAAGACTAATTTTTAAGCACTTACCTTGAAACTGTTTTTATTCTTAGAGGAGTTACTGGAACAGAGGAACTCCCACCTAATGCAATGTTTGTTTTCTGCTTCACAAGTGTTCTCTCTGCATCCATCCTATGTTTCCGAGCTGTGAGTTTATAGAGGCTCTGGATGCATGAAACAGTTCTTGGCATGCCTCGGATTTCCTGAAGAAAGGTGAAAACAGCACACAGTCAATACTGCAAGCTGAAAAACAGCTTAAATCAAGAAAATGTAAGTGTATTCACCATCTTGGAAATGCATTTGTTTTAAACCAGAGTTTAGTTGTAATTAATAATACAGCCATAAAAGGTACAGGAGAAAGGGAGAAAAAAAATTAGAAACACCACCAAAACAAGCAAGAAAAATGTGTTAAATTAAACCATTAAAGTCAAAACATCTAGGTCTTACCAGAGCTCTTTTTGAATCCTTTGAAAGGATGGCCAACAAACAACAGGTCTTTGTGAAAATGCTTCCTCCTTTTTCTGAAACTTTGTCCCCAGCTTTGCCTCTGTACATTTGCAGTAGGTCTAGTAAAGTATCTACAGAATTTTCAGCTTCATAAACTGCTCGAGTAGTTCTTTCATACTGTTAAACAAGAAAGAGTCAAGAGAACTTATACAGCAGATCTTTAAAATATCCTTAGTTTACAGGTTACTATTTAGAGGTTAGAAGAAAAAGCAAAGCCCATATTCTCCCTGGAATAAATTTGTAGCTGAACTGGTATCCAAGCAATACAAATCACTTCTGTATTTACACAATTGTAACAGATTATAAAAAGGTGCCTTTTGTGCTTCCCACCTTGTTTAGAAACCCATAGAATCTTCTTTTATATTTAAAGAAATAAATTAGAATAAGTTTATAGAAATTTAAAAATACTTGTGATACCTTGCAATGCTTAAAGGCTATGAAATAATTTTTTTCACCACAAACCTCCATATAACTATTACAAGGTAAATAAGTAACTTATTTCAAAATAACAGTGAAAAGTCAGAACCTCTTTTTATTTAATACTACTACTTTTGTTGTTCCAGATTTATTCAGAAATACTGAGGACAAACGAGTACTACAATAAAGTAGCCTACTGCTTATAAACCTGCAAAAGAAAATATGCAAATTACCTTTGAAACGTTGAGTAGAACCTGTACTGAGTATCTGATCACATCCATGCAAGGAACACTCCGGTTGCAGCTTCGAATCAGAACAAAGATACTGAGGATTGCTCTGCTCTGGGCTATATTTTCACAACACAGTGGGGACAGCCTAGTAGCCACCTCTAAAACAATTAAGAAAAACAAATAGAGTAAAGAAAACTCTGAAATTCATGCAAAATAGATAGATTTTCTCTACTTTTAAGAAGAAGTGAAAAGCAAAACCCTGCAACTATTAAGTAAGTGTCTCTAAAGCAATAGTTTTAATATTACAGACTAAAAATTAAGCAGACAAAATGATCTACAGAGAACATATACTGATAGTAAAAATGATAATGAACTTTTGTTAGGTATAGCACTACTAGGACTGACAGGAAATTAGAGCAATCATACAAGATTTCCTTTCTCTACACAACCATTTAAATCTTGTTCTTAAATCAATAATCTAATTTTAGTCTGGAAAAGCCTTCATTATACCTTCTAACACTCACATTTTAGAGTCATGCAGAAAGCCTAAATGTCATTATGAACTCTCCTCAGCTGAAAAAATCCAGGTTTTATCACTCTGAAAATCCATCAGTTGTATTAAAACAAAATACTGACCAAGATGCTTTAGTGCTGCAAGAATGTAGGAGAGATGTTTGTATTTTAGAAGGTGGTCAATTGCAATTGCAGTTCTGTTGCCCAGTTTGTTTTCTTCTCTGCTCTTTTCATTGGCCTTTTCTAAACTTTGTCTTAAAGCTCTGGTTTTTGCTGTGTCAGTCATCTTTCTCCAAGAATGTCCCCTCCACAATGCCTACAGAAAAGGAATTCCCCAAAGAGAAAAAGTTGCAAAGGAGAGACAAGACAACATAACTTCCATCACCATTCCAAATCAGTTTTATATGACAAAGTACTGACAAAGGAATGACCTTGGGTATTCAATTTTAAGTCATTAATACTCAGTGTATAATCTTTCAAATACTGGACTTCCAAGACAAAAGGCCAAAAAGACCTGTGCATTAAGTATCTGCTTAATACTCCTTCATGATCTGTTTGCCATCATGGCTAAACCAAAGCTGACTTGGCTTGCAATTTCACTGATAAATCCATCAGCCAAAGCAAAGATCTTTCCTTCCTCCAAAAAACCATGAAAAAAATATAGATAAAAAATAAATAAACAAGCAAACCCAAATATTTTCTTAAAAGAGGTGTTTACCTGAAATTTAATTATTGCCACTGCAAATTTCCTCCTGCGCCTGCAGGCGAGGAATCTCCGAACGTTTCTCTGGATTATGGTTGCTGCCTCATTTCTGTGATTCAGCCAGCCTCGAACTGCACGTTGTAATTGAATGAGTCTTTGATAATCTCTTAAGAATCTCTTTCTTTGCATTTTTGCTCGGAACCATCTCTGTTTAAAATGAAAGTACATTTCTGTTTATTAAAAACTCATCCCCTAAATTCTTTTTCCACCCTAAATGAGTACTGATAAAAAGGGAGTGTTTTAACACAAGCTTTGACAAATATAGGCACAATAAACATCACCCGTCACATGTAACCTCCATGACTCTGATTGGCCTTGAGTAGCTGAAATGTAAGACTGCAGAAAGAAATCTTAACTAGGAGCCACTAAGGAAGCATACTGAGGAGAGAAGGGTAGAGAAGGAAGGGTAGAGGAAGGCATAGACAGAATAGTTTTCAGTTGGAAGGGCTGACCAAAAGATAAAATATGTAACTCTCCCAATTTATACTTGTGTCCAGCATTACTATGTTCTAGGAGTTCACTTTCTCTTGGCTGGCTTTTAAGGAGAATCACCACTCCACTTTTCTCATTTCCCAGATCTGTTTCTTCCCCTCTATAAACAAAAAAGCGAGACAGGGTACTGTGTACCACATCAGAGCAAAAAAAAACCCCTTTTCCATCCATTCTCTCTTGCCTTAAAGGGAAAAATCTAACTTATGGGGCGAAATAACAGACTTGATTATATATGGAGAAATAGTAGGGCTCAGTTTGCCATGACATCCTTGACCAGAGAACAGCTATTTCAGGGCTCCCATTTTATCCTCTCCATTTATCCAGTGCTGGCCTCCCACACTGGAACTAAGTTCATGGTCAATTTTGAGACCTGAAAATAATTTTTATAATTTAATAGTGCTGCAATACAGACCTGATTTGATCTTGTTTTTAGATAAGTAAAAACTGGTTTTATTAAAATGCTGCAACCTACACACCTCTCACAGATCAGAAACTTCTAACCAAATAAATCACAGTATCCCAAGGAATTGTTCATCTAAGGAGACACTCTACACTTCACAAACCTTACCGGTTGTTGTGTCTGATCTTTTCTACCTCCAGTAAGGTATTAAGAAATAGGGTAAGACAGCACTCAGATTTCTTTAGCAAGCTTGAGGGTCTGAAGGAAACAAACTTTCCCATCCATCCTTAAAATGCTTAAGCCTCCAGAGCTTGCTTAGCCGTGTATAAGCAGCATTATTTAATAAATCATAGTCTCCATAATTTAGCTTTATTTTCTCATGTGAAAGAACTACATAATCTTAGTGCTATAGCTCACAAAAAACAAATTAGACTATTATACAAATCATTTAGCCTTAATCAGACCAACCTGTATTATAAGAACAGATGAGATCTGGGTTTGTGCAAGTTTTAAGGTGAAGTAAATCCTGTAGGCCCTTTGAATTTTAATTGCAGAGATATGATGATATGCAGCTGCTGTAAAATAAAGAAGCATCTTATTTTGTTTCTGTTCTGAAATCTGTAGAAGGAAAACAAAACAAGAAACATCAGTAATTTTCATTCTCTGAGGCAGCTGGATGTCCACACAAAGAACATAGTCTACAGCAATATACTATTAGATACTGAAAATCACTTCAGAACATAAAGAAGCTACCTCTCTGCAGCACTAGGTCTTTAATCTAAATTATAAAAGAGAAGTGGCTGTAAGCCACAAGATCAACACATAGCAGAGAACAATTTCAGCGTAAGCCTGTGTGTGCAGAAGTATCAGGTATAGGTAAGCCAAAAAGATCTCAGAAGCCAAAACACCCAACACTGAAAATCTACTTTAGTTATAAAGGATTGTAAGGAAAGGCTCATACTGCGCTTGGTCTATTCTGACCTGCCCAATACTCAAAGCAGCCAACAAGAACTCGATTTTAACACCAAGAAATCAAGTTTTCCTCTTCTTACCAGTCAGAACTAATGGTAAAACAGCTCTAGAGGTATATTACATCCAACGCATCATTTTAATTTGAATTATACCAACCTTTTTCCTGACTAAATAAGCCCGGATAAATGCTTGCAGTTTAATGACAGCTCTTCTAGTCTTATTGTATTTCATAAATTGAAGCCTGCCTTCCCGCCAAGCCCGCAGATGTTTTTGGATAATTACAGCAGCAGCTTTTTGTTGAACAAATTTCCTTCTTGCCTTGAAACCTCTAAATAAGTTTTGGATCAGACAGGCAGCCTGGTGCTTCTGAAAAAGATTTTAAACAATGCATTGATAATTAAACTTTTGTTCATTCATGTCAGGATCAATATACATTTATTTTTAGTTCTAGAGGTCTTTTTCCATCATAAAAACAAAAATGGGATGAGAAATATAAGTAAACTAAATAGCAGTTTATATAAAATGCACTTTCACAGTTTGGAAGGTCTTTTCACTAACTTAATGCGTCAAAATATGGGCTTAATCTTTTGCAAACAAAGTCAGCAGAAAATTTGGTGTTTTAATTTGTTATCTGTACACAGAGGGGCACTTCAACAACTGGAAGTGTTCAAAACCAAGAATCAACCTTGTTGCTTAAACAAAAAAGGATATTTAATATTTTGAAGATCAAACAGCTTTGATTTGAACAATCTTTGCTCTGGTTCCACCTTTCTATGCTTCTGCACATGGATGACCAAAAGCATGCAAATATACTGAAAACTTTTACAATAACCATGACACATTAGACACAAAGTGAAAACATACCTCTCTTAAAAGTCTCCTGGCCCTGTACTGCCTGTATGCCAACTGAATCTTAACTGCAGCACTCCTGGTTGCCAGAAACTGCTGCCGAACTGTTCGCGCAGTGCGGGTCGCTCTCCAGACTCTTTGGATGGTAAGGGCACAGTACTTCATTTTCAAAAACCTAACATGGGAATGCATTTTAAAGTAAGAAAACAGTGATGGTTTATGAAATCATTAAGGTAGATGTTGGGAAAGCAGAGCTGTTATCAACCAGATCTTGGAACACTAGAAAATGCGAATAGCCAGCAACACTGGCAGAAAGACTGATTTTAAACAGAAGACACTTCCTGTTTTCTCATAGAAGGTATTTCCCTAACTTGCTGCCAAAGGAGGCTGGGGAGGGACAGAGCAATTTGAAAGGCATTGGACATACTGATATTAAACAGGTCCATAAATGGATAATAACAACAATAGGCAGGGATGCTGAGGGAGGACCTTGTATCCCTGAACAGCATCCCCTACAGCTAGTGGCACAGAACAGTTCAGAACTAAATGAGCTACCAGGCTGATCTCATAGCAAAATAAACATGAAACAGTTTAACTATTCTATTTTGGATTAAAATGAAATCACTTTTCAATCTACAAGTTGTATGCTGGAATTTTAACAAAATCCAGAACATTTTTATTGCAAAAAAGAGAAGTGAAAAAAAGATCAAGGCCTACTCTTTCTAGAGGCCCAATAAAGAAAATTTAAATTTGCGAAGGTGCTTCCATTCCAAAAAAGCAATTAAATGTAATGAAAATCTTGTGCAAAAGAATAACTCTACCTGCACCAATAGGGTTATAATCACACATATTAAAAGGATGCTGCAGGGGCAGAGCCTGAGAACCTAAAGAATTCTAAAGGGTGCAGTGCAGAACTAATTATATAATAAAAGCTTTGAAAAGTAGAATGATGTATCTCAGATTCGGTATTACCAAGTGCACAGCTGTTTGGTTCTGAAGTGACTCTGAATAACAAGGGAAGCTCTGAGCATAGACATATATTCCTTTCGTGCCTTGTGACCTCGGAAGCGGGCTTGGATGACTTGTGCTGCTCTCATTTTGCTAACCCACTGCCTGGCTTTATAGTCTCTGTATGCTGCCTGTTAGGGAAATAAAAATAAAACAAAAATAAATCAGAACTTTTATTGGAATGAACAAAATTAAGATGAAAAATATCACATTAACAGGAACAACTTCTAGGATTTGTGTCTCTAAAGTATTACAAATATTTAATTTCTCACAACTAGAAGATGTTTTCAAAAGCAAGTGAAACACATTCAGGCAAATACCACAAATGCCACTCTTTAATATTAGTCTGCAAAAATAACTATATTGTGAAGAAACAAATACAAGAGATTAAAAAATCCAAACAAACACTCAATAAAAATCACTTTTATGATTACCTGAATTGTAATGGCAGCTCTTTTCATTTGACGGAATCTGTTTTGATCAATATTTCGCATCTGATGGGCTCTGTAGTGCTGCTGTATTAACACAGCAGAAAACTTGCACCGAAGGTATCTCTGTCTCTGAATAAATCCACGGAAAGAGGCCTTCCAAGGAAAAGACAAACAGGGAATATTTCACCACTTGCATCATATCAGCTGGGAATGTTTGCGCATTTCTATGTGCAGCTGTACTCACTGGCTTGTTATAAAAACAAATATATAAATAAATATATTTCCAATGTCAAAATTAATTATTTTTACTAGCTTTTAATGAAAGTGACCCTACTTATATTGTTTAGGATGTATACGTTAAACTTTCAGAAAATAACTAAGCAGCTACCAATCCCCCCAAAACACGGAGGTGAGGAAAGCACATCTGATTTCTATCAGTTAAGTAGAGCATGCAGTCGTCAACAAGAGAGTAAAACCAACCTAAGAAATTCTCATAGAATCCTACAATGATTTGGGTTGGAAGGGACCTCTAAAGATAGTCTAGTTCCAATCCACCCAACACGGGCAAGGATACCCATGAGATCAGGCTTCTCAGGGCCACAAATTACTGAGAGATTATTTATTTCCCTTTTTTCCTTGATTTGGGTAAACTTCCCTCCTTAAATTCCTCTTCAAAATGTTAGAGGCACTTCTATTAGTCTAGGGTCAATTAGTAAACCTAAGAGGACTAACATAATGGACTTACTCACACCTCCCTAAACATTAGTCCTTAAGAATGTAGCAATCATGTGTCTTTTGCCATTTATGTCATTTTAGAACCACTACCAGTGCCCTCTCAAACATTATCTCAAGACAGCTTCCATTTATATTCCCAGCAAAGAAAACATTCATTAAAGCCACTAGTATTTAGAGGTGAAATTCAGTTTCTTAAAGAACCCTATTTCTGTGTACTGTGGTAGTAAGCTTTATACAGCTGCCCTGTAGTACACTTCAGAAATTGATTCTACTTTAGCTTTAAACCGTGGTTTGCAAGAAAAGTAAATCTTTAAAATACCTACAAATGGAAAAAACCAAAAGACCAAAATCTCAGTACTATTCATTCAGAAGTACCTGAATTTTAATTGTCTTTTCCTTAATTTTGTGAAACCTCTTCCTTTCGATGTATCCTCTGACTGTGGCCTGCACAAGGATAATGTTCCTCTGAGTTTGTAAGAAAGTCATTCTCTGGTGCTTCACAGCCAGGTGGGATCGGTAGTGCCACTGCAGGACAACTGCTGTTCTTTTATAGCTCATATACTGTGATTTACATTTATGCATTAAGTAATAGGACTGCAATGTAACAGCTGCTGCTCTGAGTTGGATGTATTTTCTACGTTGCAGGGCCATCTGAAGAAAAGACAGAATCTTTCTTGCAGCTCGTAGCTGCCTTGCTGTTTTTCTTGCTTTCATAGCGCGGAAGGCAGACTGAATAACTACTATTGCTTGTTTTTTGAGCCAAGTACTCTGCCCTCTGTGAACGGGCCCTGAGACACAACCTGTACCACCTCTGAATAGCAACTGCTGAGCTCCGGATCAGTGCGTAGCGAGTCCTTGTTCTTTGGCATCGGAACATGGACTGGATCATTATTGCTGCTGATTTCTGTGCAAGAAAGCATCTCCTCTCCATGCACATTCCTAGAAATGATTGAATGCACCGTGCAGCAACATTGACTTTATACAATTGCCTGGCTTTCCTAGCACGAAATGCAGCTTGAAGACAAATGACAGCCTTTCTTATTTCTGCATCGTTTCTCATGGCAGCTTCTCTTGCCATTTTGGCTCTGAACCTCTGCTGTGTGACTGTGGCAGCCCAGCACAGCTGTTTGTAACACCTACGTTGTATGTACATGCGATAACTAGACTGTATTACAACTGCTGAAACATGCAGGATTTTCAGTTTCTGCCGTGCCTTCATGCCTCTGTATGCTGCCTGAATAACACAAACGGAATTCTTCATTGTCAGATACTTCTTACGTTGGTTCTCTCCTTTCAAATAGGATCGATAATAACTCTGTATAACCATAGCTGCAATTCTTATATTCTGATAGGCCCTTCTATCCCTGAGCATTCTGTAGGCTGCCTGTATTTTACTGGCAGCAGAATGCATGTGCTTGAGACTCCTCCTCACCTTGACACCTCTGTACACAGCCTGGATGTGAATAGCTGCTCTGCGGAGAGAATGATATTCCAAAGCATGCTGCCTTGCCAGAGCCAAAGCTCGGTACCTTTTCTGGAAGACAAGAATAGCTGCTTTAAGAAGGCGGTATCTCTGATGTTCTCTGAAAGCTTTAAACTTTTTCTGAAACACAGTTGCAGCACGGTGCATTTCTAGCTGTTCTTTTCTTGCTTGCATGTCTCGAAAAGCTCTCTGGATGCAAGTTGCTGCTTTCTTTAATGAAGCATATTGCTGTACAGCAATTTTCCTTAGCCTGTGGGCTCTGTACCTCCTCTGTATTAGCTGGGCTGCCCACTGAACTCTTCTGTAATGACAGTACTGCCTATACATCCGGTAGTTTTTCTGTATAGTAAGTGCTGCCTCATGTTGTCTCTTCAGGAAGCATCTTGTTTTCATTCCTCTGTAGGCAGCTTGAAGAACTAAAACAGAATTGTACAGTTTTAAGTACTTTTCTCTGTCACGCTTCCCTTCCCTATAAGCTCGATAACGTTGCTGTATGATTACTGAAGCAAGCCTGAGTGCTTGATAAGAAGTGTAAATTTTACGCATTCTTAACATTGCTTGCATAATTGTAGCAGCTCGATGCATTTCCTGCATTTTTTTCCTTACCAGAAATTCTCTATAAGCAGACTGTATGATAACGACAGCATTAAGAAGAGAGAGATATTTTTGATGCTGAATATTTGCTAGTTTTGTTGCTCTGTATTTTCTCTGAATTACAACAGCAGCAGACTTAATGGAAAGAAAATGTTTTCTTTCAAGAAAAGTTCTAAACCTTCTTTGAATAATCACAGCTGAGTCATTCATGGTTCTGATGAGTCTTCTTGTTTTCACACCACGGAATGCAGCCTGGATACGTAGTACAGCACTTCTCATAATCCTGTAGTTGTGAACTTGTGTATCTCTCTCCTTACAAGCACGGAACCACTGCTGAATCCGTCTCGTTGCAAGCAACAACTTTCTGAAATGCATCTGTTGTTTGTGCATGCAATAATAGGACTGGATAATTGCTGCTGACTGGTGCATAGTTTTTAAGTCTTGTCGGACTTTCATGCCTCTGCAAGCAGCCTGGAGGACACTAACAGACTTCTTTAACTGCAAATACTTTTTATGTTGTACTTTGCCTAGACAAAATGCTCTGTATTGCCTTTGAATTCTTATTGCGGCCATTCTCATTGATTGATATTTTATGCTCATGCAATGCATCTTAAACATGGCTTGAATGCAAACAGCTGCTCCGTGCATACACTGAACCTGTCGCCTCACTCTTACACCTCTGTAAATTGCCTGCACTTTGACTGTGGCTCTTTTTAAAGACAAATATCTTTGCCTTTGACATTTAGCAAGAATAACTGCATGGTAACGCCTTTGAATGGCTATAGCTGCAGATCTAAGTCTGTCATATTCCTTCTTGACAAGGTAAGACTTGAAAGCAGCTTGTATAGTTGTAGCAGCTTTGTTTATTTTGTTTAGTTGTTTCCTCACCATCATCCCACGGTAAGCAGACTGCAAGACTAATGCAGCTGCCTTGATTTTTAAATAAATTGCATGTTGGGTTTTTTTCATACTATAGTATCTGTAGTATTTCTGAATCACTAAAGTGGCTTGTCTTAGTTTCTTGTATTTTAGTTGATTTACGTGCATTCTGTAATAGGACTGAATAATTGTTGCATGATGATGTTTCTTCTGAATTGTTTTTCTCACAGCTTTCCTCCTCCATAGTGCCTGAAGATGCACTGCAGCGTTACACAGCTGAACGTATTCCTGCCGTTGTCTCTGGCCTAGAACCCTGGCTCTGTAATACCTTTGGATGGTTAGCACAGCATGGTTCACAAGCCTGAATTTCTTCATGGCCATGAATTTTCTGAAGGTAAACTGTATCCTAGTAGCAGCAGCATGCTGTCTTTGAATCTGCTTTCGTACCTTCCAGCCACGAAAAGCTGCTTGTAAAGAAAGCACTGCTGCTCTTGTCATTAAGAAGTGGAGTCTTTGCCTTGCACCACCCTTACAACTTCTGTACCACCTCTGAATCACAATGGAGGCCTGAACCATTGCCTTGTGTTTCACTCGTGCAGCATGAGCTCTAAAAGCAGTCTGAATTTTAACAGCAGCTCTGCATTCAAGTTTGAGCTTTTTGCATATTTTATAATGCCTGAAGGCTGCCTGTAAACACACAGCTGCTTTTCTAACTTGCAAGAACTCCTGCCTGTGACACCGGGTCTTTTTGCAGGCACGATAATGTTGTTGTATGACAATGGCAGCGTTATGGATGCTTAAGTACCACTGTCGGTCCCTTTTCATTCTGTAGCAGGCCTGAAGTAATACTGCAGCCTCCCTCCACCTTTGTATTTGTTTCCTGACAAGATAGCCTCGAACTAGAGCCTGAATTGTTATGCAACCTCTCTTCAATTTCTTATAATTTTCTTTAACTTGAAGAGCATGTCTCCGAGAGCGATATCTTCGCTGGACATAAAGCGTTGCTACCCTCAGCGCACAGTAACACTTTCGGACTTGCCTCATCTTTGCATGAGCTTGAATCTTCACTGTGGCAACTCTCAAGTTTTTAAATCTCTTCCGGGCAACATAAGCACGGAAACTGGACTGAATTTTGATCACGGATCTCAGGATGCAAGCCTGTCTTCTGGCTTGCATCCCTCTGTAGGCAGACTGGAGAACAATGGCAACCAGGTGCACCCTCTGGAAAGCAGCAGCTGCTTTTTTAGTGGCTATATGTGCCCTATACCAGGTTTGAATTACAGAAGCAGCACTTTTAATTTCTTTATATCTTTTTACTTGTTGGTATTTTCTCACGTGTGACTGCAAAGTAGTAACAGATTTTTTTAATTGCAGGAATCTTTGTTTCTCTTGTTTCATTCTCCACAGTGATTGAATAACACACACTGCTTTTGCTTGTCTGTACAGTTCTCGTGCCTTCGTGCCTCTAAAGGCAGCTTGGAGAACTATCACTGCTGTACGCTTTTGCAAGTAAGACTCTCTCTCAGCTTTGGCCAGTTTATAAGCTCTGAAATACTGCTGAATTGTCATTATTTTTGCCCTGTGCTCCTTGTAGACATGTCTGGCCAGCTGATACCTGTACCAAGCTTGAATCTTGATAACATTTTGCTTAATACGTAGGTACTGCTTCAGGTCTCTGTGCATCCTGTACCAAGACTGTATGACAAGGGCAGCCTTCCTTCTCTTAGCCAGTTTTGAAGATTGCCATTTTTGGAAATAATGCTGAATCACCAAAGTTGCTTTAATCTTCTGTTGAATTTTGTATTTTCTCCATCTTCTGAAAGCAGATTGAATAGTAAGTGCTGAAGACTTAAAGACTGCATATCTTTGCTGATCTATTTTTGCCAGCTTAGTTGCACGCAGATGTCTCTGAATTGTAACAGTAGCCCAAACAATTTGTTTGTATGCAGCAACAGACTTCACCATTCTTATCCTTGCTTGTACAAAAATAACAGAGTGTCTTAGCTGTAAATATCTTTTCCTTGCAGAGTTTCTCCTCCAATAAGCCTGAAGGTAAAAAAAGAAAAAAAATTAGTATTTTCTTCATAGTCTATTGAGTTAAGATGAATGAAGACTATCATCTTCAGACTTCATAGGATTTCTTATTCCTATTTATCAGATCCACAGAGTATTCTGAGTTGGAAGGGACCCACAAAGATTGAGTCCTACACTTGAAGTGAATGGCTCTTACCACGCCCATGCCATGACTTTGGTGTTATTAGCACCATGCTCTAACCAGCTGAGCTCATCTCTTGGTCTTAATCCCTAGGAACATAAATCCAGAAATCTATTTAAAAAATAAAAAGAAAACGCTAAATGGATTTTAAGCATTTTAAATTCTGGGAAAAACCTCAATTTGCCCTGGCAAAAGCAAATTCCTTTTTACACTATTTGATAAACCAGCAATTCCTTAATATCCCTTCTAAAAAGTCTTAGCAGTGCAATATTTATCCTTGTGTAATGGTGGCTAAAGTATTTTGAGAAGCTGAATTAACTGCCCAAACTACCATTGCCATGTCTGCCACTCTGAATATGTCCACTGCAAAGTGACATAACACTAGGAGAGTAATTTTATTTTTTTTTAAAAGCTTATTTAAGTAATGATCAGCAGTTACAAAAAAGAAAACCAACACAATCCCATCAGTCTTTACACTGACTGCTAAACGCCTCGTATTTTAATACTTACAGTATTCCAAAATATTCACCAAGCAGGAATAATTTTTAATTTAATAGTACATTGCCATCTTTCCTTGGAGAGAAAAACTTTATAAACCTCTCAAAAGCAGAGGGAGGAAAAAATAATTTTAAAAAAGTATTACATTTCATGAAAGCATTAATTGCTGCAAGCAGCACAAATGGTACTCAGCAAGGCTCTTTCTTAGGGGTTTCATGGTGTTTCCTTGCTGTGTTATATCTCGCTTTAGATTATATTACCTGAATGACTGTCGCAGATTTATTCCTGGCTTCCTCCAGTTTTGCCTTTTTCAGATTGAAGAGAGTCATCCTGGCCAAGTATCCTCTCCAGTGCTTCTGGATGAAAATGGCTGCATTCTCTTTCCTCAGTATGCGTTGGCGAGCCAAGAAGTTTACTGCAGATTTTTGAATTATCTGAGCAGCTCTGTCTTTTTCCTACAAATAGTAAAATTCCACTGAACATTAGCCATGGAATTGTCACTCAAATTTTTTATTTGAATAACTATCTAGTGCAATTTCATAAAATTATAGTACATATCTGCACATTGTAAGATTAATTAATAAAAATAGTGCCTACAACGTTTAAAGGCTTTTGATTCCTTCTCCCACCAGCACCTTTACTAATTCGTTATTTCAAAAGAGTTGTAAAGGGAATGTTTTGTCATAATCATTAGGGTTGCGTAGATTTTGTAAAGAATCTCAAGATTAAAAAGCCTAAATAGAACCTCTGTCCCCTTCTACACAACAGAGTCTTAGATTATTTCATTTTTACATTGTTTTAATATCAATATGTAACTCAGCAAGATACTGGGGTGGCATTTATCAACCTTAAGGTTGTCAGAGCTTTAAAATCTTTACAAAATCTTGTATAACTACCAGAAAATAAAGATACAGAATATCAGAACTTATGAAATTCAATTTGAAAGACTGGTGAAGCTTGGCTCCTTAAAAAAATAGTAAAACCATGCAGAATTTTAATTACTCCTCTCATCTTACAGACATTAATAGGAATTAACTTCTTTAGTTTTAAGGAAGCAGTGCAATTAATTTATATTTTAAATACTTGGAAAAGAGTTTAAGGGGTGACTCACAAAAAGGAACAGCAGTCTTTAAATACCTATAATTATTTCAGAAGTCTAAAAGAAAAGTGGAGTTTAGAGGATTACACCAAGAAGGCCACACATTTTGATTACAGAAATGGCATGCATTAGTTTAAATGCTGCTATTACTCCAATAAACCCATATTTTCCATTGAATTTATATTTTCCTTCTTTTCTTAATGTACAAGCTATGAATATTGCACAAGCAAAGAGCACCTGAGAGAGTTTCAGTTCCATTTTCAGCTTGTAGTTTCTCCAAGCAGACTGAATTAATCTTGCAGCTCGAGTTTCTTGGCAAAGATCAAGAAGCCGTGAACACAGAAATGACAGGTAGGTGATAACAACCTACAGAAACACAGAACACAGTAGGGTAAGGACTGTACAGAACAGCAGCACATTCACAGGAGGGCAGAACATGTTTATATCAACACTAAAGGCATTCTACCTTCTCATCAGGAATTGTATTTGACATGTCTGTGTGATGAATCATTGCTGGTATCCCGCCTAGGTCAGAAACTGCAGCATCAATCAGCTGGAAATTTTGCTTTTCATTGTCCAAGAGTTCCTTGTATAGGACTGAGGGAGCTACAGCTTTGTGAAGAGAAAACATTAGTCAAATCAACCGTGCAAAGAAATAGATTTAACATGATCGTCTGAGTATCAAAAAACTCACTTTGATCAAACATTTCTTCCACAACATTTAGAGAAGTGTCAGACTCAGATGAGGGGGAAGAGTTTAGTCCCACTGTAACAGTTCTTGAGCATTCTACAGTTTGAGTTGTTTGTTGGCACACAGCTTCCAAAGGCACATAACAGGGGTGATAGTGATGAATCAAATGACATAATACTCTGCCATCTGAGAAACACACTGTGAAGTTTTCCACCTGTTAAATAAAATTAAATACAAATTCCTTGAATTTTTGTTACTAGTCAATTGGTATAAACTGGATATAGAATTTTTTTCTCTTGTGCCTTTAAATGCGAACAAGTGCAAATTATTTTTTAACAAAAAAAAAAATCAGATTGCTACTGCTTCCTTTGAACATTTACTGTACAGTGACATACAGCTGTGAGAACCCAGAAACAAAAGAGGTGTGAATCATTATACAGTGAATGTAAAAGGGAAACATTTATGAAACCAATCTTTCTACAGCAGGATCCCAAATAAACTTTTACAGACACCTTTACATTAGGTTTTCAATGCAGAAATAACTTCTGAATTTGCATCAGTCCTAAGTGCTCTGTCTTACCCTTCAGAAAGACTAGCAGCTTCTGCTGTATTCTGACCAGAGTCAGATCTCTGACCAGGGCTTCCCTTCTTCAAAGGAGCGAACATATCCCTTCCAAACAAACACCTCTGAGGAAATGAACTGGCCTTATCCCAAACATTAGTTTAATTCTCATAGTTTTTATAAACACTGGAAATTCTATGCAGAAATACTTTTAAAATGAAGGCTCATTGAAAGCCCACAAACAATTTCAATTCCAGCAAAAAAATGTTTTTAAAAAGCATTTTTATGCACAAGACTAACTGGAAGGGGAAATTTTTTGCTCAGATTTGTTTAAAAAGAGAAGTACAGTTAAACTCACAGAACAATGCTTAGATTAAATAAAGTCCAGAATAATATTTACAAATAATTATCACTAACTTCTAATACATATTTGATAGTTCGAAGAACTCTGCTCTGTAAAGAATTACAACAGCACAGGATGTACTTGTGGAAGTGTACACAAAACTATTTACCTTGATATTGTAAAATCTGCAAACAGCATTAACCCATTCCATCAGCAGCTTGACATTTTCACTGTAAGTCTGAGATGAGAAGATACTACTGTCTTCCTGTACTCTAAAACAATTTGGAAAAGTCTTGACAGCACCCAATAGTGCTTTTCTCCTGTGTGTGCTCTTCAAAAACTCAATTTCTTCTTTTAACTGTTCCACATTCAGAAAAACATCCACCTGTTAGGAAGAAAAACAAAAACTGACCTGTCAACAGTCTGACATATTCTGCATTACAGCTGCTGGATGCAGAGCTTTAGACATGACATTTTAAAGAGAATCCACACTCACTTCTTAGTAGTACCTGCCATCTAATCAGTAGTAGATAATCTGGAATTGCCAGCACAGATAGAAGATAAAAATCCCTAAATCAATCCTTCTCACTGTTCAGTGTAGAAGAGTTACTGCATTAGTAAATAGTTAGGAGAAATAGGAAAATTCCCTATGTAATTTCAATGTGCTCTCAGAGGAAAGAACAATTTCAAAGTCCTGTCTGAAGTTCTACTAAGCCCACATACCAATCTTCCTCTTTCAAGGGATTCCCAAAGACTTGAACTGGTGGTGTGATCGAAGGAGAAGATTTGGAGAAAAAGCAGCATATCCACAGGGCTTGGATAAAGCCAATACTCACTCAAGTGATTTCTCTAATCAAAATCAATGCAACTGTGACACATGCATCAGAAGAACTAACTGAAGGAAGTTAACAAGTTAATAGTGAAACAGTATTTAAGAAAGAAAATAATTACATTTTATTTTAATTATACTGGCCTATCTTAGTGATAGTTCTGTGGCTGAATTCTCTAATATTCTTGCTTTACATATACTTAATGGCACCTGGATTTGTCAGTTGGACACTTATTTTTAAAATAATCTCTGACTCAAGTTAACTCTTAAAACAGCCTGAAGAAAATTATTTTACTTTATCAACTAACTTTTGAAATGTCATTGCAATAATGCCTAAGAAATCTTCAATCTTAATTCAAGAATGTTTCATCAAATTGACTGTTTCAGATAAAAGGAAGAAAAAGCAGAAGAGCTATAGCTTCAGAGATTACTCTATAATCAGTGTAAGCTCAAAATGTCCTTTTCAGTTACTAATAGTCTACCTGCAGTTTGTGATCAACGTTTAATTTAAAGTAGTAATTCGGCTCCTATACAGCATAATCCCAGAAGTTAATTTTTTTTCCAAAAACTTGAACGAATGTTTAAGAAAAAGCACAGTTAAAACATTATCCAAGCTGTATTGTTAGGGAACAATTACCAGTTTAGTAAAGTTTACATGGAGCTTTGAATGCAAATTATTTCAATCTAAAATTTGATTAGTAGACGTTTTCACAGACATCAAATATTCAACAAAGAGTGTTGTTTTCATTATTGTTTGTAACTAGCAAAAACCAAACAAAATAAGCAATTGAAAAGTACCTGGAAGGCAAAGACAATTTTCCAGAGTAGTGCTAACGTTCGTTCCCTGTGTCTATCCACAATATCCCTGGAGTCAATTGAAGCACCTATCAAATAAAACAAGGGATTAAAGAATGCAGTAGCTATCTGATGCACTTAGAATAACCCTGATTTTTTTAGACCTTACCAGTTTCATCTTTCAAGTGCACTCCTCGCTCTTTGAGGACATTAAGAACAATATCAACATTATGCATCTTCTGTAGCCGACTTATTGCTGGAACTCTCAGTTGTTTTGAAAGACTCCAGTTTTTGGTCAGAAGCTCCACTGTTCTCCTAACAAAGGTAATTGTATGGTTTAATGCTTCTGATGAGCTCCCATTAAGTATTATATAAAAGAAAATAAATATTTCAATAGAATTTTGTATCAACGCACACTAGACGAATGCCACATTTTAAGTCCACAGCCAGGTTTGTTACAGCAAAATCAAATTCATCAAGTGGAGTTTGAATATGACTGACAGGTAGTCCTAAGAAACCCAGATGGCGGGAAAGGTCACCTTCACCACTCAGGAAGTCTCGGGAAAATGCAAGCAGAAGGTCTTTGCTAGCCTAAAATTTAAAAAAAAAATCTTAACACTACAATATTTATCAACCAGAATACAATTTTCATCCCTTGTACCTCCCGAATTACATTTTATATTTCCTTGCGTAATTCTTACAATTATGTATTTTTTTATTATTTCTAGCAAGTCACACTGCTTTTACTTTTGTCAGATTAAAAACAGAAAATTCTACACTGAGTCTTTTGCCAATACTGGAGAGAGAAATGAAATCACAGCTCTCACCTTGAACTTTGCATCCTTACAAAAGAGGCATGGGTCATGGTCAATCATTCTGGACCGTTTGGCACAATCCAGAAAGCAAACCAACAGCAGCAATTTTTTCAGCGTGAACTTTGACAAAGCTTCTTCATGACCTAAAACGATAGAACTCAATAAGTGTTAGCTTAAAAATTAAGTGCTATAAATAAATTATTTTGGAAGTAGTCATTACCTTCCCGGTAAAGGTGGGGCACGATGGGGTGTCTGTATTCAGCTGCAATGTCAGGGTTCCACAGCAAGCGGTTAAGGATAAATACTGCTAAACCCATAAAATCACTATTACTCTCCAAAGCTATCAGTTCTCCATAAATAGTCTAATATGAAAGAAGCAGAAAAAAGCTCAAGTAAGTATTAAAAGCCATACTATGTGATTTTTTGAACAATATCCATTATTGAATTTCTAAAATAATAAATGGCAATTGGTCTCTAAAAAGCAAACAGTTTTCAAGTGAAAGGTAAAGCCAAAGGATATTTCAGAAGATGTAATCTCATTTCAAAACATGTATATCATCTACATCTGAGAAATCAATCAGGAACATCTTGAAGACAACCACATTCTTCTCCAGTTTAGTAAAGTAAGACTGATAGGGAAATGCTTTTGAGTTATTGGTCAGGGAATTAACTTCCACACTTTGCTTGATTAAATATTTTCCTTCTTAATAAAGCAATATTTTTTTAAAAGCAAGTATGTTGTAACAATTTAAAAGATATTTATCATGCGATAAACTGAACTGAAGCTACCTGACTTTGTATGACAGAAAATATAAAGAAACCCAAAACAACCTCGACTAAAAAAAATGCTAAATGTCCTTTAAACTTATAGATTATAGTGCACTTACCTCCAGACCTATACGCAGCCATAAAGGGTTGTAAGATAAAAGCCAATTAAGGACTTTCTGCCTTTCTCCTGCAAGAGAGCATCTTTTAATACTAGATCCAGCAAACATTTCATATTAACGGAAAAATTTCTATTAACCAATTCTAGATTAAACAAATTCATTGTGTGAATAACCCTTTTCCTAATTACAAGAGGAGAGAATGCCAGGTTCCAGTCCTCTTACCTATATCTTTCCAGAGGTGCCTGTCTCTGCGGACCAGCAGGCGCCTGGTTTCAATCTCCACCTCGAGTTTCTGGATGGCTTTGACCATGGTTTCGGAGGTGAACAGGTGGCAGGCCTTGCGCCGCAGCTTATTCAGCTTACGGTGAGCTGTGTAGGCTCTTAGAGACGCCTCATCTTTTGTGGGTGCCTTGGGAAGGCTCATTTTGTGATGGTTCTCTTCCCCAAAGATAAGAGCAGCTGCGTTTACTGTTTAAACATGCACAAAAAGCACGCATTTATATCTCTAATACAGGTAGCTTTGCACACCTCTTTTATTTTTCCCCCTCTTTAAGCTGACATTTTGTTATTTTTATTCTGACTAATGATTTATCCTTCAGGAAGTTTGTCAGCTGTTGCATTAAACATATGTCACCAAGTACAATAATACTAGCCAACTATTAAATATAAGAACACTTATAAGTGAGCAGTGCTAAGAATCCAGTTTTAGAATTAATGGTTCCATCTTCGGTTTTTTCAAACAAAGCTAAAGATAGAGTAAAAAGTAGGTTATCCTTTTAGTAAAGTACCAGCTATGTTCTCCAGCAGGTGGGGATTCCCACTCATCATTCAGTGAGGAGTGCTGCAGCCTCACATTCCAGTGCATTCTTGTTGCAGAGCACTCTCCCAATGCAGGGGGTGTGCTGTGCTTGCCATGAGCAAATGAGCCATCCACACTTAATAGAAGGGGGAAAACATGTCAAGTCTGCAAAGGTTTAGTGTTAAATGAGTACTACTACTCGTCAGTGTTAATAAAGTATATTATATAATGCTTAAGAAAATGAGAAGACAAAATTATTTTATTCTTACCTTGTGAGGTATTTGTTTTTACATTGAAGTCATCTGGGGTAAGTACAAAATTTAACCACCAGGTGAAACCTCGTTCCTGCTTCTCCTTCCAACGTTCATCATAAAACATGTTTTTAGCAGCAAAAGGCATTGGGTGCCTAGGGATTACTTTAGAAACGAAACAACAAAAAACTTAAGTCTTTGCAGTTCTTGAAATGTTTGATAACCAATGTACATTTCACTGTGGAAAGGAATCATATTTGACACTCCATTTAGAACTACAGCTGAAAAAAGCAGATTGTTAAAATCTCCAGTGACTTGCAAATCAGGGACTATTAAATAAATTTCAGCCACAAAATGTGGCTTGAGTAGTTACAGCACTAGAACTCAGACAAGCTATCTAGAACCCAGGCCATTTGCAATGGGTCAAACCGAAATTAAACTGGATTACATCCAGGAAGAGCCATTTTATAGATGCATTTTTCTGATCAGATCAACTTAGTATTCTTAACTCTGCAAAATTTTTATCTTGTTGGGAAGAAATTTTCTCTTCTGAGGTATTCTGTTGCTTTAAAATGTTATCAGATATGGAAGAGTCATTTAATTGATAGCCATCAGTAAGCTGAGACCATAACTGTAATGCAGCTTTTACACCTCCAGGCCAATCTGGAAGAAAGTAACATTTACCTTTAGCTGACCATGTGTTGCAAACAATTTTCTTGTAATAAGTAGTCAAAATAGATCACAAAAGGTTACATACATGGTTCTACAAGGTATTGATTCATTTCAGGTACCATATTCTATTTCCTTTCAGCTCAAACCAGTTAGGTCTTACCTGACACCAGCACTACAGTTGTGACATTCTGTTCAGTGTTTTACCAAACACCAGGAGTCTACCTACCTGTTTTCAGTGGTTTCAAAAATGTCAGGTGTGACTGGGCCAATCCAGGGACAGGTCTACTAATTCTCTTGGTAACTTCAGATGCCTTATGAAGTGAAGAATCTAAAAACATTAACACACAAGTATCAACAGCAAATACGTCAGTGAAAGTTTAATACATTAGAGTTCATATCATTTCTAAAGCACAGAACTAGAGAAATTCCCCATGAACCATTCAAAATACAATAATCTCCTGTTGACGGAAAGTTACACAAACCATTTTGGCTACAATTATAGGGGACAAATGTTCAAGAGAAAATAACTGCTCTTGTATGTCACAGTTTTTCCATAACACTAAGGAAATGCAGTGTTTGAATTTCATTATGTGGCTAGAAACACTAAACTAATTTGTACAAACTTTCCTTAAATCATGTGACAGGGTGTATTCTATAAACATTTGGGGTAAGAGATGAATTTTAGGGCTTTATTCACCCCTTCCACAATTAGACAGCTTACTATATTGATAGTCAATTCAGAGCATCATGACTGGTATTAGTTTATGCATCAAGGCACTAGTTAATAAGTATTACCCAACACATAGCTATAGGACTTTAGTAAAACATTTTACAAGAAAAAATGCAGATCCAGGCTTTCTCAACATGATAAAACAAGGCCCTTTAGCACCACCATTTTTTCCCATTGATGCCAAATAAAGGATAAAAAGGTGTTTTGTTGCAGAAGACCCACATTTGCTACCTGACAAGATGGTACTTAAAAGATATTGATAATTTAAAAAGGGGAGGAAGGAAGATGTGTGGATGCAGGGAACCACAGACTGCTGAGTCTCCCTTCTGTGCCTGGGAATATCATGGAACAGATCCTCATAAAGATGATGTTAAAGCACATATAAGACAAGGAGGCGATTCTACATGGCCAGCACGGCTTTACTAAGGGCAAATTGCCCCTGATCAGTCTGTTGGCCTTCTGTGGTGAAGTAGCTGACACTGTCAACAACGGAAATCGACTGATGTCATCTACCACATGGTATCCTTATCTACACATTGGAGAGATACGGATTTGGAGGGTGCACCATTAGGTGGATAAGAAATTGCAGCCAGAGAGTTGTGGTACGTGGCTGTATGACCAGGTGGAGGCTGGTCACGAGTGGCACCCCTCAGGGCTCTGTCTTGGGACTGGTGCTCTTTAATACAATGACACAGAGATTGAGTGCACCCTTAGCACATCTGCAGATGACAACACTGGGAGAAGAACCCAGAGAGAGAAGCCCTGCAGAGGAGGACTATGGGGTTCTGGTGGATGAAAAGCTGGACATGAGCCAACAGTGTGCACCCACAGCCCAGAAGGCCAATCCTGAAGACCTGAATCCTGGACTGCCTCAAAAGAGGGGTGACCAGAGGTCAAGGGAGGGGCTTGCTCCCCTCTACCCTGTCCTTGTCCAGCCCACCTAGCTTTATCCTCATGGATTAATAGAAATAACCTAGCAGATAACAAATCTTTTCCTGCTGCATATCAACGCTTTCAGCAGGTTGTCTTTATGCAGACTATCTAAAAAGCCTGGCATTGAAGTTCATTACTGAAAGCCTCAAATCACAGACCACAGAACAGATCATTTACCTGAAGAAAGTAGCATGTGCTATTTTGATCTGAAATTTTCCTGGTAGCTAAATTTTGCAAATTAAGTGCATCTTTAAGTTAGAGACCCTCATTCTTTTCACATTCCAAAGCATATTTGGGATTGGAATAGTTAGAAAACCCAAAATAAGCTGAAATGCAAGCCATCAGCTTTTTCTGATCTTCAAGCAAAAAAGTATCGGCAAACAATAAGGCAGAGAGACCTATACAAGGCTGACAACAAGATAATCACAGACAGTAAAAAGCAGGTAGAGTTAAAAAAAAACCTAGGAACTTCTTCATTGGAAGGGTGGCTAGGAATTATCACAGGCTGCGCAGGAAAGAGGTGAACCTGTTGGTGCCAAGTTAATGGTGTACTCAATGTTCCAAGAGGTCTTTTCCAACCTTCATGATTCTACCTTTGAAAATATGTGACAACAGCAATGGAGCCAAAGATTCTCAATGGTAAATGTACATGTGACAAATCTTGTGCAGTAGGTTTACAGAGAATTCTAATTACACAACAAGGTCTCTGCTCAAGAGCTTTTAGACGCTTTTCCTATTATTGTCATTAACAAATTTACACAGGAATAAAGTAAATTTGAAGCCAATTACATAACCAAAACTCTAACCTAGTTTTCAGTTTTTTTAAAACAAAGATACCTAACAAGTTGCAAAAGCCCCCATTTTAGAGATATGAAATTTTGCTGCCTTTTGCTAGACAGTTCAGTTTGCTATACACATTTCCTAATCAAAGGCATCTTTCAGAAAATGGTAAAAGAAGGAAACACTGCTCACCAGCTTTCTTTCTCTGCCCTACTCTCTCTCTGTTCTTGAGTTTGAAGGCAGTGGGTTGTCTGGTCATGAGTGTTTGATTGTCCATGCTAGAGGAAAGAGCTCTTTTTCTTTCCACTTCTTCAACATGCTGTAACTGTAACAGACCTGTAACTCTATTATTTCCTACATATGTTTCCCTTTTCCTCTTTCGGCATAAAGAAGTTGATCCAGTAGGAGATGAATCTACTTTTTCATTGCAACACTTATTTTCAAATGAAATAGGACCTGTGACTGGCAGGTGTTTAGATGTTTCTGCTTCTATATGTCCAGGCACCACACTCGCACATCCTATTATTGCTTTATTAAGACATTTTTTAGATTTTGGCTGCCAGGTTTTTGTTCTTGTTTCTTCAGCAGCATCAGGCTTACTCTTTATGACAGTGGCAGAAAGAATTGGACGCCTTTTTGTTTGCTTTCTCCGAGAAGGACTGTCAGTCTGAAGTTCCTCTGCAGAAGGAAAACTGCAGTGATCTTCCTTGGGTTTATCACAATCTAGTGCCTGTGATTTTACATTATGCAGCTCAAAGACTTCATTTGAGCTGTCTTCTGTGAGAACAAGTGTTTCTGTCTCTACATCTCCATCTTTTTTCCATTTTGAGGGTAGAAATCTCTTAACAGCGTAAGTCTCTGTGGCGGACGATATTAATGCTGCATCAGGTTTAGGAGTCTTTGATGATTTATCTGACAAACTGTCCTTTACAAATTGATCAGGTGACAGAATTGGAAAAGGCTGTTCTATTACATCTATATCCACTTGATAATTGTCATTTACAAAAGCATCTGGACTTAAAATTCTCCTTATACTTAAAACAGGCACAGAGGCTGAGTGTTCCGGAGTAGAAACTGGTGAGAGTGTAAAATTAAGAACTCCTCCATCGTTCAAAATTGGCAGTTGTGTTAATCCAGCAGAGCTGGTGGCACTTTCAGGTTGCAATTGATTGTGCTCAGTTACACATTTATTGATGTTACAGATGTCTATCTCGGGCAACAACTCCTCATTTCCAGAGGCAGCAATATCCCCAAATGCAGTAGACCTTCTCAGGGCAAGTGGCGTGTGAACGGTAATGCCATTTTCCTCTGGCACTGGTGCAATAGGAGATGGAGGCAGCTGATTTTCTGCACCAGCAAGAGGGTAATTTCCTTGGGATATACTATTGGGCACTGTGTTCTGGTTCTCACATGACTGAAGAGGACTTCTAAGTCTATCCACCTTCTGAGAAACTTGAAATGTTTTATTAACATTTTTAATTTCCAAAGTACGCTTCTTAATTTTTACTGCAGATGTTCCTGAAGAGTTTTTCTTTTTTAAAGTATCCCAAAGACTCTTCTGAAAAAGAACCATAAATAAAAGTTAGTGTGCTGGCTTTCTAAATTCTTCTACGTGTAAAAGTGAGCATTACTAGTACACTCATTCAAAGTTTAAAAAGACTATAAAAAAAAACCCAAATCAAAAATTCACAATACATTATTTGCAGGCTTGAAAACTATGTTTGGTCATGTTTCAGTTTTATTCTTTAAGCTAAAACCCGGCTAAAACAATTTGGGAACAGTGGGCATTTCCACAGCTTCATTTATGACTTTATTGTCCTCCTTCACTGAATTTTCAAGCAATAAAACCAATACTGGCATCAGTGATGTCAAAATATCAGAATTAAGATACAATAAACACACACCCACCTTTTTCTTTGGGGGCTGCTCAGCAGAACCAAGGAGTACAGCTTGATGTTTTTCAATGTCATTGACAACAAACTTCACCAGTTCTCTGATTTTCCCTTCTTCTAATGGTGTCCATGTGACAGAAACAAATATTCTTTGTCCTGACTATTGGAGAAAAATAAATATTTAATATCCAGCATTTAGGTACACTTAGGTAACATTGAAGATCAAGTAATAAACAAACAAGGAGCAGAATACAGAAGTAATATATGTTCTGACAACATGAAATGATAAAAATTATTAAATGTTTAAATGCCAGTTTTCCCTCTCTGACATGTAAATTTAATCATCCCCTATCAAAATTGTTACTAAATGTCTTACTAAAAGGGCATATACCTCCAAATCAAACTGCAGCGGAAAACAAGAAAGAATATGTATAAATTTAACACTTAGTAGAAAGGAGAAGGTTTGAGTAAAGGTGAGTAGAAGAAATTACATTACTTCTTGTATATATTAATCAAATAAGTCCTCTAGAGTAATTTTGAGAGAACTATGGTGGGACAAATAATCAGAGGTTGATTAACTTAGGACCTTAGTTGACCCTAAATATAAGTGGCAATTTTTTTTGTCAAATTTGACATACAAGTCCTTTGAAATAAAGGCATTGCAACTTATCAAGGAAGTAATGAAGTTTTCTATTCACTAATTCCTAGAGGAACATATTATTCAAGCACTTTGCAGTGAGACTTCATCCTAGTTCTATAAGCCCATTGTTGCAAGAGATGTCCAGAGTGCTCTCTCACAAACACTCTGGACTGTCTAGATAATTGTAGATATATGTTCGTCTAAACTCTTCTTTTAAAAACTGGCGTTGATTGGACTAGCCACAGTTCGCACTTCTTTAGTTATCATAAATGTGTAGTTCTATTTTAAGCAAGCTTTGCTCTCTGTTGTATCACTAATAAACGTGCAGAACAATGAACGGACATCCTCCTCCCTCAGCCCTTTTCCTAAACATATGTCCTGAAACTTTTTGACAGGTGTCTTTAAAACAACATTTCCCAAGGAACAGTTAATTTCATTTTATTTTGTTATCGTCACTGCAAACTGTCAGTGGCTTTCTGTTGAGCCACTATGTAGCGCCTTCGCAGCGTTGACAGCTACGAAGCTGACAGCCCGAGGGGCTCGACTCCGCCATCCCCAGCTGCCACCGCCCTTCGGGTCGAACCGCGAGACACGACCCCGACATGAACCGCCCTCAGCGGGGATGCAGCTCTCGAGGGTAGGCCCAGGCTGCGGCCGGCGCCGTTCCTCCCTCGCGCCCCGGCCGCCAGCGCTCCCGCCTGTCCCCTGGCCTGACTCCCCTCAGTACCTCCACTAAGAAGCGGCGGTGCTCGATGCTGAAGCCCCTGGCAGCGGCCGGGAAGCGGTCGATGACCACCTCGGCATCATCCTCGTTGGGGTTGTCGATGGCCAGCAGGCGCGTGCGGGAGGCGCCCACACGTAGACGGCCGAAGCTGAGGAAGGGCGGCCGGGAGAAGCAGCTCAGGA
>JAHLSL010000008.1:22357298-22374274 GCA_025920805.1 Petroica traversi | reverse complement strand
ACAGAACCCGCGGCCATGACCGGACCGACGCGGGGCAGCTGCTCCGCATAGACAGCGCTGCGCCAACTGCCGCTCGCGCGTTCAAACCCGCGACTCCGCCAATCCCCGCGCGGGCCCCGCATACTAGCCCCGCCCCCTAGCTCCTCAGCCATTCCCAGCGCGGCTCGCGCCCCTTCACTAATCAGCGCCCGGCGCTTCATTTAAACGGCGCGAGCACGGAGCGCCAAGGTTCTCAAAGTTAGAAATCGGAAAACAAGACAACGGCGTGTGGCAACTGCCGCGACGAACAGCTCTTCCTCACACTGAAAAACTAACAAACCAGGCAAAACCATGATGGGGGATTTTTTGTAAATAAATTTAATTTACAGGATATTTTAATGTCAAAAGTAGAATGAGACGCACAAATTTGATGAAAACATCGGCCACATCTGTTTCTCTTTCATGAGCTTTGAAATAAAGACACACAGAACACTGTTTTCACGCTGTTTAAAAAACAAAAGTGGGCAGAAATCAAAGCTCAGCGCAAGAACCCCTGCAAGAAATCATGTGAAGCACACGATGTTAAGACAAAAGAACTTTACTTTTCCATAGCAAACAAAATTACACAGGGCTGTAATTTTGTAGGACTGAGTACTACATTTATAGTACACTTCCTAACTTTTCCCTACAGTAAAGGATTTTCCCTAAAAAGACAATTTTAAAGACTTCCATCTAAAATACCAACCTGTACAGATCACATTTAAAATACATTATCTCAATATACCAGAGACAAAATATTGAGTTCTTTTCACCTTCTTCTTTCATATAAAAGGACCGACATTTAACATGATCAAAATTTGATCAAAAAAAATTTTAATTGTAATTTTTGCCCTTAATTCATCAAAACCTTTTAAACCAAAACATTTCTTATGAAACATTCTTATGAACATTTCTTATGAAAAAGCCCTTTTTGGGCCTAAGCAAAGTGACTGCCCTGAATTAAATTCGGCCAGTGACATTAAGTGATGTACATGCTGAAACAACCAAATTGTTGTGAGGCTGCATTGTAGAGCAAGATTCCACAGGACAAGAGTCACAGGGACCTACAGATAAATGCACTCTGCTTCCCTTTAGGCTCAGGCATTGGGGAACACACAGTCTGGTTCAAGTATGCTTGTGTGTTCCATACAGAAAAGTTTCACACCTTTCTTATTGTTATCAGAGGAAAAAAAAAAACCTATTAATCTACAACAGAATTAATTTCTAATTCTACATTCATGAACTCCTACATGGAAGCTACTTTAAATTTAAAACCTTGCGTCCTTAGCAGTCTAAAATATGTTTCATGTTTGGTCAAGCATATTGAGAGGTGACTCCTTGGAAGCATTCTTCAGTTCTGGAGGCTCCTTCACTTTGAAATAAGCTCAGCTCTTTGATGACACCAAATACATCTTTTGTCTTCATGGTCTGGCATGACCTATCTTTAGAAACAACTACTGGAACTATAATCCAGACTATAGTAGTGCTGTATTTTTAAGGAAACCACAACCTTACAGAAAAATATCTTCACCATTACAATGACTGATGTTCAGCATGAAAAGAACCCATGGATATACCTCTAAGAAAGTGTCAGTGCTCAGAGAGGAAATTCTAATATAAATAAATAGACTGAACATAAAAAACACTAAAAGAATTAAAGGCAGTAACTCAGTCTACAATCATGAATTTGTATAGCAAAAAAACCCAGAATTTAATGTTTGAACAGAATGAGTGCAGTAAGTTCTCAGAACCACACAGCAGTCTGGAGTACCAGCACGGACTCCACTTTTCTTCCCAAAGGTCAGAATGTGGAAAAGACCAACTTTTTGCAATGTGCCACTAAACACTTTTTTAGAGATCTTTTAAGAGACACTTGCTTCTTCCTTCTTTTACAATAAACCCTCAGCTGATCCAGGGACTGCCAGATAAAATATTTCTTGTAAATGCCCCCTCCACATCAACAGCACACACACTCTCTGATGAGTACATATTGAAATGGAGGGAGCAGACATTAAGGAGTTTCAACCCATGAGCTGTAAGGTGCAGACCTTTGCCCTTCAACCCCAGAAACCAGATATTTTCACCTACCAAATGAAGCCCTAGTCCATGAAAATTTTCTTTGCTTATATATGAATTTTAAACAAACGTAAAGCCATACAAATTATAGCTCATGATATTAAATAAAAATAAAAAACTATGTATCTAGCACACAGCTTTCCTATTATCTTCCACCGTCAACTGGCAATGATCCAGCCTGACCAGCAGGTACAAAGACAAACTAGCAGGATTATCTGCAAACAAAAGAATACCAAAGAACTAGCTGATAATTTTTTCTAGTAATTCTGGTCACCTAAACAGCAAAGAGAGCACTCATTTTCTGAAAAATAAGTCCTTGTACAGTCCATTTCTTGTTGGGCATGGACAAACATGGAGCCCTTTGAAAGTTATTTACCTTAATGTTTTCTGAATAAACAACTCAACTAGAGAAAAAGCCATTATTTAGAATAGATATAAAAGGCACAATTATAAAAGAACTTTTAAATGGACATTATCATGTAAATGCTCCAAATTCCATTTCAGTATTTTCCTAGAGTGCCTTCCAAATAGACTTGACTTTAAGAAAGTTATTTACCAACCACTTTGAAGCCACTGTTTTGTCAAAATCCTACAATACTTATTTCTACTGCAGGACAGAAAAGACAAGAAATAACAAAGAATTAGGCTTTTAGTCTGAGCACTGCACTGACACCACTGATGCTTTGTTACTTTCAACAGTACAATTACAAATGCAGTAGAAATCATGTTTCATGGGCACATGAATAGTATGAACTTGATTCACACATGTAGACTTGAAAACTACACATAAACCAGCCATTTTCAAGCCATGGAGTGTAAAGGTGACAGAAACAGTTTTATTTTGAAAGGAAATGAAGGTGGAGTTAGAAAGAAGGAAGGGTAGCACTTGATAGTGTCCTTTCAGAAAGTGGCATTCAATGGCCTTATTATTGCTGTCTATTTGCTAGTCTTCAGCCTCTTTCCAGATCTATTTACAGCATGTCAGTCTGAACATTTCTAGAGCACAGCTCTAAATTTCACTTTAGAGATACAAACATAGAACAGTTAAACACATTTAGTCCTATTTTAGAAACTGAACTTTTAAAGTTTAGGACTTCTATTGTGCTTCTTTGGCTAAGTCCTATTTAAATACTGGTAACATTTAAAATTCTATAACTCTGCCACTATTTAACAGCTAACAGAAATCTTTGGTGTGTTAGGTTAACAATCCATTAGGGTACAAATTTCAAAATATGAACATTCAGGCAGTTCTGGCCCCTCTCCTGCAAACTGCTCAACACTGAAGTAAATGATTAATAGAATCTAACACCAAAGTATTTGAATACAATCTCAAATGATCTGTGCCACTTGAGAGTTTGTAGAACTGTGATAAGAGTCACCTTATCACCACAACTCCCTTGTGCTCAGGTCACTGAATAAATTTATTAGTTACAACAATACACATAAATCAAATTTCTCATTTTAAAGATTCTTGGAGATAATAATTTAAGAATAGGGAAAACTAGGGAAAAATTTCATCTTAATTCTCATCTGAGTAAGATGGGAATCTTATTATGCAGTTCTTGTGAGGAATTATGAAAATAATGAAATTACTTCAGATACTTTCTTTGGCATCATATTCACCAAACAAACACAGAATAATTATTGTTAAGGTAGGCTTAAAAGAGAAAGCTTGATGAGATTAAACTGTATTAGATTTCATGGTGATACCAGACTTTTTTTAAAAAAACCCTTACATCCAGTAAAGAAAGAGCTAAAAATAATTAGACATAAAATACTCTCAAGAGTTTAACTTTGGTTTATAAACACAGTACAAGAAAATGAGAAACAAAACAATTTAAATAGCAACTCACAAGAGATTTATAATTACTGATGATTTCTTTTCAACAGAAATTAAGTACTGTCTGGAATAGTGTTTAAATGTCTCTTCTAAAATAAGACAGCCTGAAAATGGGCACATCAGTGTGGGCTCCAGATATCATTTATGCTCTAGTAAGGGTCAACCATGCCAATCCTTTGTGACTGTTCATGGATTAAAATGACCTTGCAAATACTCCCAATTTCTTTTGAAGGTAGAGTGTGGGGCACACTTTAGAAGACAAAGATTGAAAAAGCAAGAAAATATGCATCTTAAAATTATAAATAATTAAGTGTAGAAAATTAGGCAATACCACGTCTATCTAGATCTTCCCACGTTATTCAACATTAGTGATGGAAGAAGAACTAAGAGGCCCAGTACAGGCAGCCTAACTGTAGTCAGGGGGACCATCGAACACTCTGTTTATGTCTTCATAAAGTATCATAAATCACTTTTCAGAAGAACCTAGTGCCTGTGTTCACTGGCTAGGCTCCATAGTCCAGCCACCTTTAAAATCTTCCAAAAATGCCTCAGGTTCAAGGAAATAATATATTAATTTCTGTGTGAAACATAAGTCAAATTTTGTTTCATAGCCCTCCCTGCCTTTACAAATTTTCATGAATTTTAAAGTCCTTATTCTTTTAGAATGCTTTCTATTCCACTTAAAATATTAACTCAAAGTGAGATGCAGAAAGGCAAACAATTCTTTTAAATTAATAGCCAGATATGTAATTGCATTTTCAGCTACTATCTTAAAAGATATTTCAGAACATTATTTTTAAAAGACGATCTATAAGATTTTCAAAAAGGCTTAAAATCACAAGAAACACTCTTTCAGTATGCATCAAAATGTGCCTAAATGTTCCAATATTATGTAAACAAATATTTCTCCCAAAACTATGCAGAAGACTTAATAAGTCCAAATAAATTTTAAAATATAAATCTTGGTTGCCATATCAGCCTTCTGGTGGCCGATGGCTTAGTAAATTAGGTGGAATGTTATGATCAGATCATGAATGTTCATTGGTTGAAATATTCTGTACAGTGGGAGTTGTATCTAGCCCCAGTAAAGTTCCAAGATATGACTGGTCTCTAGGATCCAGCATTTGCTCAGGCCTCACAGGATGAACAATATTTGCAGGCTGTGGAGTCAGGGTGTATTTCTCAAGGAAGGAGAGCTCCGTTGCTCGCTGATAATCTGTCTGATCTGGCTGCGGAGGAAGGATGCTGTGGGACTGAGCACTGTGCTGCACCAGCTCTGCTTGGGGGTCTGGCATGGGAACAGGGACCAGAGTCACAGGCACACACACTTCTGGGGATACATTCTGCAGCAAAGTTTTGGCATCTGATTGATATGCTTTGGACTGTTCCACATACTGTTTAGCCTCAGTTTGGTAAACTTTGTCATCAGAGGGGTACTGCACTGGTAAGGAGACTAACTTTTCCTCTGGAGAGGATGCCAATGCCTCTTCTGCAGCCTTAGATCCATGAACATGATCAATATGATATTTCAGCTTGTCTTTTCGCTTAAATGTTGCATTGCAGTGTTGGCAGTTAAAAGGTCGAGCATCTGAATGAATAACCATGTGTTTCGTTAATGTCTTCTTAATTCTGAAAGATTGATTACAGACCTGACATTTGTAGGGCTTCTCACCTGTAAAGACAGGGAAGTAGCTATTAGCTATTCTGAGTAAAACCAAATTACACATATATATGCAAATACCTCCCATGGATTATGGCATCAAGACCAACTGTAAAACAATTTTACTGAAAATAATGGTATAAATTTAGCATCTATTCTGGAGTCAAGAGAGTCATCAGAAGTTTGTTTAGAAGTTATATTGGCATATACTTCTCCTTACATACAATTCTCTCAATACTTTGGACTTATGTTCGAATACAAACTAAATTTAAAGTCTTTAATTACTGGGATTAAATGAGCTCAGTTTGCACTTCTATGTATTTCAAAAGGACAATCATTTTCCTAAACACAAGGCAGGGAAAACAAAGTGAAACAGAAAGGACATAACCCTTTCCAAAGGGAGTTCAAATCCTTGTTTAGATTATTACTTGAAATGCAATAATCCCCGGAGCACAGAAATATTGAGAAAGTCTGGGTAAATTTTGCAAGAACACACACCAGTGAACTAAAGAAGGAGGTGCAAAAAGTGTACCACAAACCTGAGCTGAGATTATCAGTATTCCTGCTAAACAGAGGGAGAAAAGGGCTCAGGAATGTCCAATATATGAGAATTAATAAAATCTTGCTGCTTTCTCCTACTCTTCCTGAATTCTCAACAACCATAATGAATAAAATAATTGAATTACTATTGATGCATAAAAATACATTCCTATGTGTTTTGTGGTTTAGTTGGAGTATTTTATTTTTACCTGAATGTGTCCTAAAATGCATTTCCAAACTTGATTTCCCTTTAAAAACTTTCTTACAGACTTCACACTGGTGAAATGTTGCTTTATATCTTTAAAGAGAAAAAGATATTTCATGTTATTTTTTTTTTTGTAATCAACTAACAGTAGTTATGTGCATAGTCCTTTCTGAAATCTTTAACTGCAAAATAGCTAAATACTGAACTTTCCAAATTTCCTCACGTAGGTTCCTATTTCCTAGCATCTCTCTACCAATAAGGTCAATTACATTCTTTTCAATTTTATTTTCTGTCGGGATGGCACTTAAGTATTCAAAACACAAAAGCCACTAAAACTTCTTTTTTAACCCCAAAAATTTCCTTAAGTAACATTTTTTTTGCCCAACACCCACAAGAAACTTTTACTTTGAGAGAATCAGGCCATAAATAAGGTTCTAGGAATGGGAGAATTTCTAGGTAAGCTAGTGTCTACCAAGGGAAAAAAAAACCAAACAGAATAAGCAATGCACTGTACTTTTAAGTCAGACACATCTTTAATGGCTTCTACACGACACAAATGAGTACTAACAGCTGAAATACATCATTTGAAAAACAATTAGAACTGTTTATTTCAAATCTCTGAGAGGTTTATTTTTAAGGCTCAAGAATTTAAAAACCCATTTTTAAGTAAGAGACAAAATTTGGGTTTCAATGTTTTTACCTACTAATCTGCTGCCAGCTTCTAAAATACCTTAAATGTGAGATACCTCTCCTAGTGCTTACATGATGACTAATAATTCAGTTTTAACTAGTCTGCAATGAGAATATTACAGCAAACCATCACTTAAGAACAACACTGAGAGATTAAAATCTGACTCTTTTTAATGCTTTTATTTACTTAATTATGCTAGAAAGTAATTATCTTGCTTCAATTGCGGAGGCAATTTTCTGACATCCCCTTCAAACTGTGTAATATCTCTATGAAGAGATATTCACACCTGAGGTACAGGTGTGACAAACATGCAGATTAACAGAATTCTGCTCACACATGCAAGTCCCAACAAAATCAGTAAAGCACAGAAGTATTTATGCATTGTAAAAACCCCACACTTACTTCTGCCAAACTTTCTCTCCTAGATGAACGCTTTTATAATGAACAGTAAGGTGATCTCGACGGCCAAAACATTTTCCACATTCTTCACACTGATGTGCTTTTTCACCTACAAGGGCAAAATTCAATACGTTTTGATTAAATCTTTTGGAACTTATTAAATGTATGACCTATAATCACGTTCCCAAAGTTCAGCAAACCAAGCTCTTCCACACCTCACCTGGAGAAGGATTCTCTCTTATTAAAGAAGAAAATTTAAGAAGCATGATTGTTCTATCAGACTAAGGATTTTACCACTTTTCATACGGGACTATTCCATATCATTCCTACAAAGAAATTTGTGTTCAAGAGACACTTCCCCAAATGTTCACTGCATGGGAGGTACAAGTGAATGACCAGGAATGTACTCCCTTCATTATGACCTAAAATGTGGTACCTTCAATAATTCAGCAATTTAAAGAGAAGCTTATTGAAACATACCAACTATTTTTGGCTACTAATTTGTATAATTTAAAATTACACCTGACTATAATTTTAATCATCCTGATGGACATAGTTACCTTTTTCTTTTATGCTGCTGTTTAAAAGTATCTTGATGCTTTTTAGTCATCTTGAGATCTTCCACAAAGTGGCAGAATATTTCTTCTCATGTAAGTAGGGGTGTGGACAGTCAAAGAATGTAACTTTCTAGAGGGGGAAAGCAAATAGAGCAGAAAAGAGGATTTTTTTTTTTTTTTTGTACTTGGAGTTTTTGAAGATTTCTTTATTTCATAGCAGACATTACGATTTCAAACACCAGGAAAGAAGCTGTTTTTCAAATAAAGACTCAGGAAGTTTAGAACTCTGATCACTTTCATTCTTTCATGCTGCCTAGAAAGTATTCTGCCTCCTAGAAGGCCATATTTCCTCTGGACACTGTTGTGAAAAAGTCACTGGTGAATCTTTGCTCTTCCTATACATTTGATAATCTTTGTGCTCTCAGAGCAACAGATTATTTTTCTTCTTCCTGATCATCCCCATCTGTGTATAAGACTTCCCACAAGAGAGACTTCAGAAACACCTCTCTAATATTCTTACATTGAAGTGACCAGCGTACAAACTTTGACAGATTCTGACAGCTTCTTCTGTGTTGTGGCAATAATGTTTCACACAACTGCTATTAAAAAAAGAAATCTGAAATCATTCAAAAATCCTCCTTTTTCACTTTTGCTTTTTGTATTTATTGTTGTTAAATTAATTCATTGTTACATGTTTTTGACTGTCCCTCGGCTTTCTATGGTATGGAGGAAATACTTGGTTTTTAAACCTTTAAAACACGTAAGATTAACTCTACTTTAGAAGACCATAAAAAGAGTGACAGGAAATTTCATCAGGCCTAAAACATTGCATGTACTGAAAAAAAAATCCATAATTAACTTTTTATTTCGTTTTATTTTAAAATAGTAATTTTGAAGCCAATTTCCAAAGAAAATACCTACCTGAATGTATTTTTTTGTGTTTTGTCAGATGGTCATGCCGAATAAATGTTTTCCCACATTCTTCACATTCATATCTCTTGTCATCATGATGCACTCTTAGATGAAGTCTACATATTTAGTCATAAACATAAGCATAAAAATGAAATTTTGTTAACATAATCTGTACTGCTAATTCAAAGACAAATAGTATAAAATGCAGCCTTTAATGCTTCACATAAAGTACGATAAGTACCAGGAAGTAAATTAAGTATCCAAATTATTCTTAGAAAGCAAGAGAGAACTGAGCTGAACTCTCTTATGTGACATTAATTTAGTGGATTATTTTAGTCCTTCGCTTGTTTTCTCTTAGAATAACAAAAACACATAAGTTTTAGATGTGCAAAAAACTCAGCTTTGAGAAGAGATTTGTAGGGGATTTTGTTTTTGTTTAAGCTACTAATGCATTAAAAATTAAATCAATACTCACAGATTAATTATTTTCAGTATTTTTAATACTGAAAGAAGTTTAGAACATTAACCAATATTCTCAGAGGTGGAGTACACCAAACACATAAATTACAAAGACTTATGTCAATAACATGAATGCATATACATCACCAAATAAGCAAAGCAGTTTAGCAGCTAATTTAATAAAAATCAATACCTGTAAGAACTTCCATGACGAAAACTCTGGCCACAAATACTGCAAAGATGAGGCTTCTCTCCACTGTGAATTCTCAGATGTTCTTTCAAAGTTGTTCTGTTTAACAAAGCCAGTAAAACTTAATTTTAAGCACGTCCCTGCCACTTTAAAATTAAGCACACAATCATTTTCTCAATTTCTTTTACTGTGATGGATCACAGTATATTCAAATGACTATGAATTCAGATATACACACATGCATACCAAGACAGTATGGTAACCTCTTTACTGAACCAGCTGGGTCTAGAAACAGTATCAAGAAAAAAATGAAACACTGTACTCTGTAAATTTGGAAAACATACATTAAAGAGAACAACTTTCCCAAAAAATTGCAAGATGTTTTTGCACAACACAGAAACTTAAGTTTCTTAACAGTAAGAAAGTTAAGTGAAGTGAATGAGAAGTTCGACTTCCATAATATATTTGTACTTCATAATTAAATACCTACAGCTGTCACCTTTAATTTTAGAGGTGATCAGAAAATCTCATGCTACCTGTGGCTTCAACATTACCTTTTAATACACTAATGCTCCAAAATGGTCTCATTTATGTTAAAAACTCCAAGCATATGCAACAGCAATCAAAGTATGCTAAATATTGCTGTGTTCTGCTGAAGTTCAAGTAGTAACCCAAGTCCTTACCGTTCTCTGACAGATTTCCCACAGATGAAACACGTCCATTTCCTCTTTCCCCCATGAGTACATTCTATGTGGCGTTTCAGATTCCCTGTGTCATTAAACTGGCGGCCACAAATATCACAAGGAAAAGGCCCTATAAGGAGACAGACACATAGAGCTGTCACATTGACTGTCAGCCAAACTAAACAAGTCCAGACTGGTTACTTTTGAAAACCATCATCAATTAACAAATCAATTAACAATTTTGTCTAACAAACTATTCATATTTAGTACAGTCAGCATACTTTAGGTTAGATTTTGTGAGCTTTCTGCCAAGTTAATTCCAAGATCTGGTATTTTGGCAAATTTCATGACTGTAAAGCAAAAATTTAGAATTCATAGTCAAGAGCAATTAAGCCCACTTAGACCACTTGAAATAACACATTCTTATCACCCATCTAGTTCCTACCCAGCAGAAATAATCAGTAGTATAAAAAAGTCTGCAGAATACTTCAGGAGGAAAGGAAAAGCTTTTTTTTAAACTTCAGGAAGAATCTGACTCCCAAGCAGAGAATCAATTTTGTGCAAAAAAGTTTCTAACCTTAATTCTTTTTCCTCTCCAAAATTCTGACTTTTTTTGGAGTATGACTCAAAAAGACAGTTAAACACAAAGTAAAATCCCAACCAACAAAAAGTCCTCAAACAACTCTTCCCCAAAAGTGAACAAGAGAACAGTAAAAGGAGGTGGGGTGAAAACCAGACTGACCAGGACATAAAATGGTGGGGGAAGGTTTTACATTAAATCTAATGTCTACATGTCAGAAGGAGATTTCTATACCGAGGTGGAATTTTTCTTGATGCTTCAGTCTTGCAAACCGGGATTTAAAATGCTCTTCACAGTAGGTACATTTGAAGGGTTTATCCTGAGAGTGAAGGATCATATGCTCTTCTAAGTGAGGTCTTCGAGTGAAAGATTTCTTACAGATCTGAAATGATAACACACTTTGTCAAAGACACATCAGTTATAACCAGATTCTTTTCCTATTCATCAACTCAAAACAGTTTATTTATCTGCTCTCTGCGCCTATGTAAGATTAAAAACATATACTTCAAAAGCCTACTCTATGCCAGTATGTAAAGCCTTGCAGTCAACATCAAAACCAACCCGTGTTCTACATAAACCATAGTGGAGTGTACAATATAGATTAGGATGCAAATCCATGGCAGCCTAAACCAACTACTGGCAATGTCTGCACACAGTTATATGGTCCTCCCAGTCCTTTTACTGACTCCAGTACTTCCCAGACTCTCTTCCTAGGCTGTTTCAACATAGTCACTCAGCAGAAAATAACCCAGTGGAAAAAGGTTCCTGGCTTTGGCTTAGTTTTGGATGCTAAAACAGTTTAGTTGGACCGTGGTAAAAATTGTTGTAGTATAAGCTACTGTAGAGCCAGAGACACACCTGTTCCTTTATTTCCACTGGGAAATTCTCTGACAGCAGGTATTAAAGAGAAAATGCCAATACCAACAAAGAAATACAACTCAGAATAGATTTTGGAATTACTGGACAATCACAAGCCTAACCTTATGTGTGCTTTTTAGTACTGCTTTCAGAGTAACCAAAACCTAAATGTTCAAGAATCATAGGTAGTGATTAAAATAATCATGCAGTACAATTACAGAATTGAATCCACAGCTCAAATTCAGGCATTTATACCAGGTATTACAATTTATCACCAGGTTCTACGCTTCAACATAAACCAACCGAGTGCTCACTTATTTCCCTGTAAGACTCCTGCTGTTGTTTATGACAGCTCAGTTGAGCACAACTCCCACACATTAACTCCTGCACTCAGCTTCTCAGAACACACATGGAAAAGGAAATCAAAAGCAGCAGCTTTATTTGTTTAAAAACTCATTAATGTTAAATACAGGTGTAAGAAAATACCGTATTTGTCCAAAATATAATAGCCCTCTTGCTTTTCATTACTATTAATATCTATTGTTTGTGTAAATTTGCTCATATTTCTCAAGGATTATAATATGGTCAGCAAATCCTGTTGCTCAGAAACAGATAACAGCATAAACCAACAACCTTAATGAATCCTTCAGCTTACATCTTTGGCACTTTTGCCCTCAGAACACATCACACAGCCTGAAAACAAAGTCAGAGCACAGCACCCGAGGGTTCTGTTCAATGTGTAACTACTGTAAAAGTTGGAATTCTACCTGCTTTTAATTCAAGTCCATTTTCAATGCACATGAGCTGTACAAATGCAGCAGCTCACTTCTTAAAAAACTTCTACTTAAAATTTTCAAGTTATAAAGTAAACCCACAAACCAGGAAGTGGAGTTCATCAAATCACTGGTCTGGTAACACACCTTCCCAGAACAAATGTCAACAACTTCACACTACTGATTCCCACCATTAAAATGTTTCTTATCTAGTAACAAACAGAACCTGTAACATTCACACAATAAAACTTCACCTGCAAGATAACACCCTTTGATGAATCATGTAATAACATCCCACCAGCTGCACAACGAACACAACAAATTCTTACAGCTGACATCTCCCAACATGCTACTGTATGTTTACAAGTGAAAATTCCCAAATAAAGCAAGGTTAGTAATTCTGTTACACCCCCTAATATTCCAGACAGAAGAGCAAATACTGTTTTTAAAGTATTCATAACACTTAAGTCTAATCATCTGTAAGCTGATGTATTTGAATAACAGTAATAACTGATCATATGAAAAAATACTGCCTCTATTTTAGAATTAAAATTGGGATGCATCCGACTAGATGCTATATATATAGATAAAGTTCAGTCTCCAAATCAGCAGATAGAGGAAATGTATCATTTACAGGAAAAGCCATCACTTAGAAAGCTTTCTGAGATTTCACAGTTCACAGAAGGTAAACTCTATATGAAAAAACTAAAGTACTGAAGGATTACTTACATCACATTTCCAACCTTCACTCTTTGTCTTCTTGATAGAAAGAAAATCTTGTACATTCTCTGGATGAAACCTAGGAAAAAGACAGAAGCTGAAAACAGTCACAGCTTTCTAAGATCAAGACAATCACAATACCAAATATCAATTTATAAGCTTTCTATGTAATGGAAGCTGGCAGAACACAATACTGAAACAATTCTAATGACACAAGTAACTGGAATTCAGTGTTGACTATGGACTCCTGTAGAACTTCGTACAACAGTTGATAATACAGAGGGCAGCTTCAACTTACAGACAGGTACAAAGAAAAGAGAAAAAAGGAGCATGTAAATAACAATATCTTATAATTAGACCCATTATGAATTATTTATCTAAAAGAATCTGCACAGAAATGGTTTAGACACCTATAATCAACAACAGTAAAGCGCTGATATCTAAAACTAAAGAATGTATTTTATTCTGCCTCCAAATTAAAAGCAGTACAAGCAGTTTTTAAGCCTGCTGTGTTCTGACTGTCTGTGCTAGTTCATCTGCAAGATTCTAAAATTCATAATACAAGCTTTTGGCAGGACCCCCATAGGAGCACGACTGCTATTTCTTCAGCAGGTTCGGCGACACTAATCCCCATGCCCTTTGAAAAGGCAGTTATTTGAAGAAATAGTTCTAAAAATAATGTAGAATATACTATGTTTATATATATGTTTATCTTCACTTTTAAAACTAAAAAAATGCTTCTTCACAAATGCCAGACACATTATGTCATACTTGCCTCTTGACATGCTTCGCTAAGGTCTTTTTGCTTGCATGTAGCTTATTGCAGTAGGGACATTTGTGTTCCTTCTTATGGAAGTCAGTGTCACTGGAGTGTTTCTTTCTGTGCACTGTCAGGTTGGACTTGGTTGAGTAGCGCTGGTGACAAATATCACATTCAAAAGGCTTCTCACCCGTGTGGACACGTGTGTGGCTCTCGTATTTGCCTGGACAACACAGTCAAATCTGTTAGCATGAACTGTAATAGGTATCACCTGCAACAGGCATGCCTGGGGATTTGTTCTATAATCTCTCTCACATGTAGTCAAGCTCTAAGTACCCTGCACATCCATCTAAAGATTCCTACTGGCTTACACCACTGAAAACTGCCCAGTACTCACCTATGTGTTTGATCCAAGGTCTCTCCAAACACTTCCATCTTCCTGTAAATCTGTGCAAGGGTTATAAGTCACTCTTGTTCAACCCTACAGCACAGTCTGTTCTTATATCCTGCAAGTTACAGTCCTACTCTTTCATTGCACTGATCATGAACTACCTCTGCAGAACGCGGAACAGCCTCACAACAACCTGGAAATCTTAAGGTACTTTCAGCAAGCAGAACACTGAATCAAAGCTATAGATCCTTGCATATCTGAATTTGGGACCAAACATACTACCATAAGCAAAAATGCTACTCTCTCATTTCTTTCACACCACTTGTATTCCGTTTTCTGTCTGCCAATTTTTTTTTTTTGAGGACAAAATTCTGTCCTACACTGTGGATAAACCTACCTAGAGTCAATAGCAGCCTCTCTGCACTGTACTAGATTTTACTTTTTTCTCTGTAGAACATGCATGCATGCTAATGTATAGTACTGTAAATTTATGAGCTTTTGAAGCTCATAAATTTAACATATAAGTTAACCGTCCATTGTAATATAAGTTTATAAAGAAATACTTTATATATCACTTGCTTTAATGCATGCTAGTCATGTATTTTGTGAGCACAGAAGTAGAATTCTAAGTTATGAAAGTGCAAAGGGAAAAGAGCTTCCAATGTGTGCAGAACCAAAATGTGACATTCCAACCCTAAATACTCACAGGCCATTTATTTCTGCACAACAGCTGTGCTTTTACATACCATGCTAACAACCAGAATCCACAGCGGTGAAAGAGAAATCAAAGCAGTATTTGCAGATTTTTAAAATAATGTGCTCAGATAATTTATTAAAACTATTTAGCACCAGAGACATTGCAGCTTAATACACTTCGAGAAATTACAGCATACTGGATCACTGAGGTGATCCAGAAATTCTCATGTTCACCCTCCAGGATAGAGAAAAAGCTTGGTTTATTTCCCACACAAACAGTGCCACCATGAACGAGATCAACCTAACTCGCTCTTACCTATTCGATCAAACTTTTTGTCACACTTGGGACACTGCAAGAATTTTTTACTACTGCTTTGAATGACGACTGGAGCTAAGCCTTCAGGAATATTCCCCATCGAGTCAACTGCCTCAGAACCCTCTTCAGCATCATTCTGTTCCTTTTCGCTTTGTTCTTCAGATTCCGAATCTTCACCCGACATTTCCTCCTCCTGCCCATCTTCATCTGCATTGCACTCACTTTCACTGTCTTCAAATTCACTTCTCTCAGATGTCTCCTTGTCAGAACTGACTTTTTCCAAATTGCTGTCAGAGGCATCACCACTTTCATTGTCACTGATATCGAATTTAGCCGGACATTTCCGGCTTCTCATGGAGCGTCTAGTGGAAAAGCTGGCCTTCTCAACCATTTTTAACCCATGCTTTCTTTCCAGGGAGAGGGGTCGGTGGGCCTTAGCCAAATGATTTTCTAAGGACTTCTTGTAACAGAAACTCCGACCACAAAAAGTGCACTGATGACTATTTAATAGTTTACCTGTCAGTTCACTAAGTGTTTCTACTGGTGCAGGTGCATTAGTTACATCAGTCTGAACACTGGAAACACTTTCATTATTTAGTAATTTCACTGCATCTATGATATCTAAGAATTTTGCTGCTTCCAGCACTAATGGAATTTCATTTTTATACACAAAAAACTCAGAAGTGTAAAGAAACTCAAGCAAATGTTGAAAGACAGAATGAGTTACATGATCTAATGTGACAACATCAGTGCTTGGATTTTTGCTCAAACAGGCATGAAAGTAACTACTCCCAACAGCCACAACAACTTTGTGAGCACTAAATTCTTTTCCTTCAACAATTATGAGTAAATCACAAAATGATGGATGTTTCTGTCTATCGTCATTTAAGTATTTAAGTAGATTTTTGTTATATTGCAATGAGCTTAGGAGCTTTCTTTGTTCTGGTGATGGTGAAAGTTCTTGGGAAGATTTGAGCTGATCTGCAGGAGCTATTTCTGCAGACTTGGAGACAATTTCTTGTGCACAGTCCACTACAAGAACCTGTTCTGAAGTATCTTTATCATGGCCAAGATGAACCTTTTCATTCAGACTTGCAGCGAGCCGTCTCCTTTTCTTCATTGCAAAAGTGCAACTTCAGTATCAGGAGCTTCATAGGTGATTAGCAAAGAATTCCTGTGAAGACTTGGTTCCACTCCAGACCTTAAGACAATATGCAAGAGTAATTTCATACTCTGCAAAAGAATTATGAAAACAATTACTCTTAGCGCCTAAACAGTATTTCACTTTTTAATAACACCACCTATATTTCACTGCTAGTTTTATGGGTCTGTGTAACTGAGGCTTTTATTAAATCATAATATCTCTTTGCGTTTTAGACCACGGCATAACCTACTGCGAGCCAGTGAGCAGACACTACCTATTTTAGCTCTAAGGCGGCGGCTGGGCTGGCTTCGCTCGGCTCCCGGCCGCTTTTAGCCTGTGCCCCACTCCGGGACGGGCGTACACTGCTGTTATTATTATTATACCGAAGCTCGTTCTTTCTCTGTTTCACCCAAAAGGGCAAAGCCACCTCAGCTGCTTCTCGGGCCGGGCCGGACCCGCCCGGTGCCTCCCGAGACCGCCTGGCCCGGCCCTACCGCGCCTGTCCCCG